>CAUYSK010043390.1:0-13854 GCA_963575035.1 Avahi laniger | reverse complement strand
GCAATCCTTCTGCCTCAGCCTCCCAAGTAGCTGGGACTACAGGCATGTGCCACCATGCCCGGCTAATTTTTTCTATATATTTTTAGTTGTCCGATTAATTTCTTTCTAATTTTTGGTAGAGACGGGGTCTCGCTCTTGCTCAGGCTGGTCTCGAACTCCTGAGCTCAAACAATCCGCCCACCTTGGCCTCCCAGAGTGCCAGGATTACAGGCGTGAGCCACCGTGCCCAGCCTACACATTTATTATTTTATAGTTCTCGGGGGTCAGAAGTTCAAAATGGGTCTCACTAAGCTAAAATCAGGTACCAGCAGGGCTGCGTTTCTTCCTAGAGGGGAGAATCTATTTCTTTGCCTTTTCCAGCCTCCAGAAGCTGCCAGCTCCCCCATCTTCAAAGCCCCCAACGCCTGGTCTCTGCCATATCACATCACTGTGACACTGACATTCCTGCTTCCCCTTTCCACATTTAAGGACCCCTGTCATTATGTTGGGCTCACTCAGATAATCCAGAATAATGTCCCTATTTTAAAATCCGCCGATCAGAGACCTTGATGCCATCTGCATTCTTAATTCCTCCTTGCCATGTAACATATCTCCAGGTTCTGGGGATTAGACATGAACATTTTTGGGGGCCATTATTCTGCCCACCAAAACCCCCTATTTGCAGAGGAGGAAACAGGGGCTGGGATATTCGATAACATACCCAGGGTCATGCGGCTGGTAAGTGGCAAGGTCAAATTTGAACTGGTGTTGCACGATCTAAAAATCTACCACCACCCTAGAGGGCTCTCTAGAAAATAGAGAAAACACACTGCCGCAGAGCAGCCCCAAACAGCCAACCATGGTGGGAGAGGGGGAGAGTGCAGCAGCCCAGCCACCACCTTAGTCCCACTAAGGCAGTGAGTCCCCACTCACCGTCCTATCCCATGACGAAGGGGACAGACTTCTCTGGCGAATAATACTGCATAGACTCTGAACTAGGGGTTCTCAAATTTGGCTGCACTTTGTAATCATCCTGGGAGCTTTAAAATAATACTGGTGCCAGAGTCCCATCCCCCGGGATTCTGATTTAATTGTTCTGGGGAGACACTGAGCATAGGGATTTTTCTAGGCTCCCCAGGTGGTTCTAACGTACAACAGCATGTGAGAATCATTGCTCTGAACAAATTCATGGCCCCAGCCATGCTCCCAACCTGACACTTGTGTTCACAGTCTCATTGGACCATGCCTAGAACACACCCCTACACCCCCAGGACTCTGCTCTTGGGCGCCTTCCCTGAATGGCCACGTCTCCCTGTGTCCTCCTCGATCCCTGGCTATGTGCCCAGCAGCAGCAGATGTGTACAGAGGACCCTCCCACGGGGCACGGGGGATTCTCCTCTGGTGTCTCTCACATCCCTCTTGCGTGGCCGACTGCAGAACTGAACTTTATTCATTTCCCCTTTGCACATGCTATATTTCTACAAAGGATCTCTCCCAGAAAATGCAATGAGCTGTGTCTTAGGGAGTTTGCATCAGTTCAGCTTGAGAGGCCATGTGTGTAGCGGGGTGGAGATCAGACTTGGAACCAGACTGCCTGGGTTCATAATCCCAGCCCTGCCAGTTCCTGACTGAGCTTGGGCAAGTAATTCTACCGCTCTGTGCCTCAGTTTCCTTATAAGCATAGAACTTAGCTAGGGTTGGTGTGAGAATTAATATTTTATAGATGTAAAGGGATTAAGACAATTAAGTGTTTGCTAGTATTACTACTTCTACTGCTACCACTGTGTTTTTTTTTTTTTTTTTTTTTATACAGTTTCTCAATATGTTGCCCGGGCTAGAGTGAGTGCCATGGCGTCAGCCTAGCTCACAGCAACCTCAAACTCTTGGGCTCAAGCAATCCTCCTGCCTCAGCCTCCCAAGTAGCTGGGACTACAGGTATGCACCACCATGCCCGGCTAATTTTTTCTATATGTTTTTCGTTGTCCAATTAATTTATTTCCAATTTTAGTAGAGACAGGGTCTCGCTCTTGCTCAGGCTGGTTTCGAACTCCTGAGCTCAAACAATCCGCCCGCCTCGGCCTCCCAGAGAGCTAGAATTACAGGCGTGAGCCACCGCGCCCGACCCTACCACTGTTGTTTTAACCTAGACCTGTGGGATTCAATTAAGTTCAACAAACACCGATTTCTTCCTTAGAAAGAGAAAGATGTGTTCTCTGCCCTCCAATAACCCATGGTCTTGGGAGGGAGAGAGGTGTTGAGGAGAAGGGGAAGGGGTCAAATAGATGGGCAACTAATTAGAATACAGTGGGAAGAATTTGAACCAAATTGCTGTGGGGTAATGAAGGTAGGGACATCATGACCTGGGATTCGATGGCAACATGGATGTGAGTTGTAGCAGGAATTCTAAGCGCTAATAAGATCTCAGTGGGTTTTGTCTCTACTGGCTACACTTCTGAAGTCATGGGCTGTAACACCCGATCAAGCCCCTTAGACTAGTTCTGCAAATTGTGGTTTCAAGTAAATCGCCTTAGTGTTTGCTAGTGGATACAAACACCGTTAATCTGACAAGTGTGAGTGGCAGCCCAATTCCTGCTGCACGTGTCCATGATGGCGGAGGGGGACGGGGTGGCTCTCTGCAAGAAAACAGTCACAGTCTCTGCATTGTGGCTCCACCCTCCATCCTCCTCTCCAGGCACCTCTCAGGGAGCAGCAGGAATCCATGCAGGGGGCAGTGAAGGGGACTCATGCCGGGCAGCGATGGCAATTAAAAAGGGACATACAAGGAAAATATGGAGTGGCACGGGGCCAGCAGGCCTTAAAACCCCGCAGGGGTAGGGATGGGAAATGCCCAGAGGGGAACGTTCGTGTTGTGAGTGTGGCCATGGGGCTAGCGGGAAGGGAGGGGTGAGTCCTTGGTGTGTGAGGCTCCTTAGAGAGAAGAGTTGCTTCCTGGGCAGAACGTGTCCTTTCTGTCCCCTCTTGCTAAATGGTCACACGTCTGTTATTTGGATCACCAGCTGGATCCCAGCTCACCGCATGTTGGCCAGTGTGGCGGGCAGCTGTGCACCACCCAGGGCCCCATCCTGCCCCCATCCCCACGTGGCTGAATGCACTTAAAAACAGGACTCAGTACTCCTTGGTTCCTGACTGTAAAATATGCTGCCCAGAGGACACAAACTCGTGTTTTCTTGGGGAGGACAGAGGGGCGAATGTTTGATGGGCTTGTAGGTTTTCTTGTTTTGAAGAAAACCAACTGCCTCAAGGCAGACAGATGCTGATGAGTGTATTTGTTTCGGAAGGGTGTGCTCTGAGCGAATAATGACACCAGATCATTACCAAAATGACAGATGTCAATCCTGACCTCAGCTCAGAGGGTGTTACTGCCAGAAACATCATTTAGACCCAACCTCTGCCGGAGCAGCCTGCCCAACACTGCCCACCTTTTCCAGCTATGGCCCCAGTGTGGCTTGTGGCAAAATGTCCACAGCAGCCTGGGGCTTTCTTGAATGTCCTGATAATCCATCCCTGTGCCCTGCTGGTGGTCAGAAATGTCCCTACTTATTCCTGGGCTGCCAAAGTCTCTAGGATTCTGTGCAGGGAAGTAGAGTCTCAGGGGTGGGTAGGGCCTAAGGAAATTTCCGAGCCTCTTCTCAAGGTGCGGCCAAAGACCAAAGCCCGACACGCGCAGCTGGGGCAGGAGCAACAGGAAGGCAAAGGGCTCCATCCCCACAGACGGCACTTGGCACGGGCTTTGGTGAGCGGGAGAGAGGCCGGAGCTGAAGTCGTCATGTGCAGCATGAAAAGGGACCTCACAAAGACAGGCAGCCTCTCCCTCCCAACTGGGCAGAACAACTAAGCAAAAAGCTGACGCAGCTGGAGAATAAGGCCAGGGAAGAAGCCTCAAAGTGACAGCCAGAGGAAAGCCAGGCAGGAGCTGCGGACATGTTGTAGGTCTGCCTCGTGTGATGGGGAAACACGTGTGCCCCTGCTGGCAGGTGGGGCTGTGTGGGGAAAGCCCGGCCTCCTGGGGCTGAGTCTCCGGCCTGGTCTTGACAGGAGGGTTTCAATTGATGGATGCTTTTTTTCCCTGTAATATTCTAGATATGATGTTTTGCCTCATATTCTTGGGTTATACATATTAGCCTACAGCTGTGAGTTTTCCTAAAACATGACTGAGTAGGTTGTCCTCTGTCCACCCACTCTTGCCCTTTGGTGACTTCTAGATACAAGTTCTAGAACCCTTGAGCTTGGACATCAAGGTTCCACAGCATGGCTGGGCTCCACGCTTCCCTGGGCCCAGCCCTGGCTGGCCACCCCTCCCTGCATTTGTTCAAACTTTCCTCCTCCTGAGCTCTAGAGCGAGCTCCCGGCTGCAGGATGTGACTTGTGCTCCTCTGTGCAGGTTTGGGTGAACACAGTGCCTTGCTCATGCTGACGAGCTCAGCAAGTACACATCGACGCTTTGCCTTTCTCGAGCTGAGAGTCAAATAGATCTGCTTATAAATTCCAGCTCCACCTTTTATTAGCTATTGAGCTAGTTGCTTAAACCACTCTGCCTCAGTTTCCTCATCTGTAAAGCAGTGTAATATTAGTACCATCCTTCAGGGATTGCTATGACGATTAGATGAAGTAATGCTCAGAAAGCACTGATGCAGGGTATGAATTCCATACTGCTGTTATTTTTGTTGCTACTATTATTTCATCTCACCCCACTGCCCATGCCTGGCACACAGTGGGTACTAATAATTGTCCAACCAAGAAACAAGTGAATGAAGGTTGAGCTGTGCTCTCATGGGTGTGGGGCCCTCCTCTTCCGGTGCCTGCATGCCCACCCCTCCACTGGGCCGCCCTTAGCTCCTGGAGCACCCAGGCGTGGCTCCCACATTAGCAAACAGAGCACTGGATGTCGAGTCTTTCACCCCGGAATTGCACATCCTCCTGGGGTGTCAGCCCTTCAGTCTCTGCTCAGGGATCGCTCTGGGTCCTGCAGCTGTTGGCTGGAGATGCCAGCTGTGGAGACAGCTGCGCCTTCGCCATCGTGCCTTTCCCTCCCCCTGGATTTTTGCTATCGCTTTAGCAGGCGAATGCACTTAAAAATCAGTGGCAAAAGTTGCACTTGTTTGAAGTGTAAGATATGTCACTCTCGGAAAGAGATTTTTGTTCTTACTGCATAAAAGATAGGAAATAGGTATCTAGTTAAAGAACTTTTCTGGCTAGCTCTTCTTTCAGGGGGTGGGCGCGAGCATCCTTTGTCCTTCTGGCGCGGGCTCTGGGGGAAGAATGGATGTGCTCGCGTCACAGCCGCCAGCACGGGCACTGTGGGCTGTGGCTTTCTCATTGATCTATTTCCCTCTAGTGAATGGGTTTTACAGAAGCTGCAGAGAGATTTTTCCCTAATGATTGTGGATAGAAAAGAATAAAAAGTGACTCTGGGGGTATCTTGGGACCTTAACTGTCATTGCATGCTGACACTTCATTTCGGAATGTAAAGGACCTTCTTCCACTTTGCAGGATGAATGGTTCTCTGTAGTCAGGGACAGTGAGAAGAGAAGCAGGAATTTCCACGTAAAATTGAAGGGTCTCCATCATGGGGGGTGAGGGTCTCTCCTCCCCTTCTCTCTTTTCCTGATGTCCTGCCAGAATCCCAAAGAAAGGAGGCTGGAGTCCACTGGCCAGCTTGGGCCCGAGACAGCTTGGTGGATAGAGTCCTAATCTAGTTCCTCCTAACAGGCATCTCCTGACGAAGCCTGGAGTCTGGGGAAGGAGCTCCTGCCTCGCGTGCTCTCTGGAAGACCCCTTCTCAGGCTGGCTGACGTATAACTGGTGCCCCAGGAGGAGGCGCCAGCATTGGTCTGCTCAGGGTGGGGGGATGTCTGCTTTCCCTGTGGGCCTGGCAGCCTGGCCAGCTCCTAGCTCTGTTCTGGGAACTCTTAGCAGTCGCTGGCCCTGAGCACTCACCTCCCGGGTGAGGGTTTGAGTCAGAAAAGTCCCACAAGCAACTCTGGCTTCCTTATCTGTGTCCTGCGGTAGAGCGACAGCTCTGTGAGGACAGAGCAAGGCCGGGGAGCCACTGTGGTACCAACATCAGCGCAGGGAGCCCGGCCCCACTGGGAAAGCAATAACTCCCCACCTGCGACAAAGTGGAGGGATGAGGAAAGGAACTTACGGCTTCTCCAGCAGCACTAGGTGGGTCTTCATATGACATTCCCGGCCGTGGTTGTGATCTGCCGTGGGCTGGGTCGGGGAAACACGGAGGGACAAGCCCTCCTTTTGTCTCAGAGTGAGCTGTTTACATGCCCCACTCTGCGAGTACACAGCCAACAAAACCACCAAACAGTACGATGACGACGATGACTTTAGGGCCCCAAATAGTCAGACCAGAGTCTCCTACATTTGTTCAGGGCTCTACGGTTCACAAAGCCATTTCCCACGCACGGCCGCTCGTCCTCCACCTGCACGTGAGCAGGCCGTAGCTCTGTTTACAGGTGAGATCACTGAGGGGCTTCCGGGTGAAGGCACATGCCCAGGACTGTGCAGGCAGTAAAAGGCAGGGGGGCTGCCTCCCAGCCTGGGGCGCAGAGCCTCAGTTACCCCAGTGCTCGGGTCGGTTTCAAGTTCAGCTGCAGATCTAATCTCAGTGACCTTTCCTGGGTCCTGTATTCTGCTGCTGTCTGATCCCTTGTGGGGCAAGGCCACCGTGCTGATCGGGCAGTTCCAGGCCATGAGTGGCTCAGGCTCAGCCAGAGGGCACCAGTCCCCCACCCCAGGGCACCTGTGTATGCTGGAGGGAGGCGGGGGAGGCTCTCCTTGCCCTCAGTGGGAGCTAGGCACTTTCACCTGCCCCTCTCTGGGGCATTACCAGCTAAGTTCCTGCAAGACCCTACGCAGGGGAGGGGACACAACCCCTGGCAGCTTCGCTTTATGGGCTTGGAGCCTCTGTGGGCTCCAAAAGCAGGTCAACCTGTCCTTGTTCCCTGGAGACTCTGGCTGCACTCTGGATGGCTCACGGGGACAATCTACAGAGGTGCCCTGACTGGAACATGGAGAGGCCTGGCACTGTTGTGCGTTCACCCAATGAGTGACAGTGATCTTGAGACCTTGACCTAATTCCAGTGTGACCTAATTCATTTGGCAAAGTTACTGGCTGAGACTAGAGACCACTGACCTCTTCTCCTCTCAGTTTGATCATATTATAAGTACTGTATTAGTATACTATTATATAGTTTGCTTTGTGTATATATATATATATACAGTAAATCTTATATTAATATAACATTAATTATGTATAAAACATATATCAACATTAATAATCTATATTATATATGATATAATAAATGTCAGTGTCATGTAATTAAATGTTAACTCATCCCAGTGGTCTCACCAGTCTGCCCACGGTATGGGAAGGTGGCAGGATGAAGGCCTAGAGTTAGAGAGACCAGGACTTGAATTTTGGCTCCCCTGCTTCCTAGTTGTGTGACCTCAGGCATTCTCCAAGCCTCAGGCTCCTCATCTGCGAAGTGGGTATAGTATCAGCGCCTACTCGTTACGTTCTTGTGGGAGTGTGCTTGTAACATGCCTGGCACCGTGGCCTAGCTCACCCTTAGGAAATGCTCTATAAATGTCAACTCTTTTCATTGCCTTATTATTGCATCAGTTTAAACAATGCTTCCTGTAGAGGCTGCTCCTGAATTAGCAGCGTATTCTTGCCATAAGTTACACTTGGGGTATAGCTAAGTGTATGTCTATTAAGTCATAGGACTTAAGAGGACTGTGGCCTAAACTCCACCAAATTCTTCAGTGCGGGAGACTTCGAGTCAGAAGGCCTGGCTTTATTTCCTGCTTTGCCACTCGTCGCTTCTGTGGGTATACCTAGCGCACCCTCCTCATCTGTGAATGGGCGTGATGATGTCGCCTGGCCTGTGCAGAGGACCAGACAAGCTGGAGCATGTCAGAGCACCTGGCGTAGGGCCTGCTACAGGTTGATGCCCACCTGTTTTCTGTCTTTCTTTTCTTCCCGTGTTTTCAAACCAGGTGTGAGGCTAACAGGCGAGTCTTGGTGAGTCCAAGAGAACGCTTCATGCTGGCTATTTCCCACACCCGCCTCTTCCCAGGAATGGCACCCGGGCCTCTTGGGGGGATTTTGGCTGGCAATTTTGAAGCCGAAACTTACAGACACAGGCTCCAGTGATGGAGCTGGACTTTCCTGTGTTCCTGTTTGGTTCAGAGCCCACGTGGAGAATCTGAGACAGAGCCAGGGAGCGCTGGAGAAGGCCTCAATGATCATCTTCAGATCATCTTCCTCACTGGACAAATAAGGAAACTGAGGCCTAGAAGGGGAAGAAATTCGCCCAAGTCCACACAGCAAGTTACAAAGACTTGCTCTAGGCACAGCTGGGCCCCTGTGTCCATGCCCCTAGTCCTCCTAGATCTCTGGGGTCACACCAGCCATCATTCCTCGAGCATCTACTGTATGCCGGCATTGTGTACTGCATTCAATTCACTTACCAAAAATATAAAGGCTGCTTACATTGTTTCCGGTTCGGAAGACACAATAACGAACAGGACAGGTATGATCCCTGTCCTCGCAGAGCTTCCGGTCTAGTGGAAGGCATAGGGACAGGCCATAACAAGGAAAGAATCGAGTAAGTCGGCATAAATTCAGAGGGCAATGAACAAAGCAGCAATGATAGCGAATGGTGGAGACAGAAATGAATTAGCATCGGGGTGTCAGGAAAGACTCCTTTGAAGGCAATTTTGGTATTGCGAGGTTTATTTCTATTAATATTTCCTTTCCCTGTGTGTACTACAATATCATCTCTTTAGGAAACTCAGGCTCAGAGAGGCTAATTAACTTGCCCAAGATCACACAGCTGATAAGTGGAAGAGCCAGAATTTGAACTCTACTCTGCCTGACTCCAAAGTCCAGGTTCTTTCCACCATGCTTGATTGCCTCCAGGAATTGGGATAACCCTGCCCTAAATGTTTGTGATAATAACGATGATCATCAATATGAGAATTAAAGGACCCCAAGGCTAGGCCTATGAGTCAAGCTTCACCGCTCTCTCTGACTCCGGTTCTAGGGTAAGGGACAGGGTAGGTAATCCAGATGGCCCTTCCCTCTCCTCTTCGACGGGGACTGCCTCATTAGGAGTGAGATGACACTGTCCTGGGGCCAGCTTTTGTGGGCCACAGTTTGTTGCAGGCTCTCTGCGAAGCCAGGTGGAGCGCCCGCTGTTCCCACAAGCATGCCACGTTGCTAACACTGAGTCCCAGTCCCCAAATGCATTTTTCATTTCTGGTTTCATGATTGTTGCCATTCTACCAGCTTCATTTCAAAAACCCTTTCATCCATCATGAAAGCAAGACACACAATAAAAAAGATGTGTCCTGTCCTCTGGGCGCTGCCTCATTTCCTGCCCCATGATTGACAAGCACCGCTGGAGCACCTTGCACAACGCGGCCTGCGTCTGCCGAGCACGTCAACCCCCAGGCTGTCACGCTGACAGCTGCAGGGCCTTGGTCCTCCCCAGTGCTCCCAGGCTCAGACACTCCTGAACCTGGCTGCTTTATGGACACGATCAGTTCTTGGATCATGACTTGTCTCCCAAACCAGAGATTTGTAACCAGTTCACTGTGAGCCTGTACGGCCAGATGAATTGTAACTCCGGCAGTCCATGCGCCTAAATTTTTCATCCAATTAAAATTATATCTAAACAGCTATGTACGCATGCAAGCATGTCTGTGTGTATGTGTACATGGTTGGGTACCAGCCGCGTGCTGGGCACGGATGGGAAATACAGAGACGTGTAGAACGACAGCTCTGCCTTCAACCTGTTCCCAGGCAGGTGGGAGATGCGAGGCTGTGGGCTGTAATTCAAGGCAGACAGACTAATAACAAAGGACTCTGGAGACCAGGGGAGGCACAAGAATTCACATATGGAGCGCAGACCAGGCAAAGGGTCCTGGGAGGCTGGGTTCTCCAAGAAATGTGGATCTGGCCCTAAGAATTTATGAGCTCTTTCTCAGTGTTGCTGAGTGTGTATCTTCTAAGGTATTTTCCAATGGGCATAAAATGCCTTTCGATTGTGGCGCTCGTCATCTACACTCACGTCCCCACATGGGGTCTCGTTTGGACTATCAGGGCAACCTCTGACTAGTACCCCTGTCCCTTGTCCTCCCTGCACCACCTCACCTATCTTCGCTGCTGCCAAGGGATCTAACAGACACGCGTCACTGACCTTGTCCTTGTCTCAAAACCTTCAGCAGCCCCTCAGTGTCGGTAGAATACAGTCTAGACTCCCCAGCAGGTCATACAGGGACCTCCAGGACCGGCCCCACCCTGCTCTGCAGCCACATCTGTGCCATTTCCCTCTCCAACACTGTGTCAGTCACCCTGGAGTCCCCTGTGCCCACCGCACCACATCTCTGGGCCCCTCCTGAGTGCCGTTCTAATCTCTCAAGCCCGAGCTGGCCCTGCTGGGAAGCCTCCCTGACCGCCCCTCTTGGAGCCCCCAGCGAGCCTCATGCATACAGATGTCTCTCGTTGTGCCCCTTGTGAGCAAGACAGTCCTCTGTTTACATGGCTGTTTTCCTTGAGTGAGGTCTCTGAGAGCAGTCCGGGCCTGTACGTCTCTGAATCCCCCACGCCTTATAAGACATCCGATAGAAGAGGCTTGGGATCATTTGGCCAATGAGTGAAGATGACAGCTTCCACCGTACTTTCAGACCTAACGCGAGGGGCCTGGAACCGAGCCTCCATCTTCCAAGAAGCCTCACCACGTTGTGATCAGCAGTCAGGGGACTCGAGACCACCAGTGCAGGTGGCCCTGTTGTGTGGCCCTCTGTGCCCTCTTGTGTTTACAAGTGCTTGCCTTGAGGCAGTCAGCCTACCCATGGGTGACCAGGCTCTTTCCTCGGAAGCCAGTCAGAGAACGGCCCTGGCTTCCCAGAGTACACAAAGACAACCTAACCCTAGAACCTCAGCTTTTGTTCAGCCAGTAGCTGCACGAGCGTCATAAGACCAGAGACTGGGACCTGGGTGCGGTGGTTCCTCTGTTCCCCTGGGCATGTTAGGATGTCATTCTCTCACAGGGCTCCAGTAGTAGCATTTTGGAGAATTTTCTGTGAAAATGTGAAACACCTAAAGTGACACCTACCTCAGTATCTTAAGTATAGGATACTTATGGAACCATCTAGCTGTGAGAACTCCAGCTGTGGCCACTAATTGTGAAGAAATGGCCTCCCTTATTACACAGATAACATATCCTCAGGGACTGGGCAAGAAAGACTCTCTAGGAAGTCAGTGAACAATGAGCTTCCCTGCCTCTTTGGAGTAGGGCTGACCAATATGTGACAGGCATGCCACTGTGTGCCTGTGCTACACCCACAGCAGACATAACTAATTGATCCCAGCATTCTTTCCAAATGAGCTCAAAGTGCTTCCTCCCTTCTATGCCACCTCAGTGCCCGGTGCCCAGCCTCAGGCATCCTGCTGCTCTGCAACTCTCTGGCTCAACCATGAACCAAAATGATTGTTTCTTACGGGCCTCAACATAGCTGAATAATTCACTCATTGAAAGGGAGAACAGAAAGGCAATAGTCAAAGTCAACAAGGAATACAATAGTCTACCCTCTACAGTTCACGCCTTTTCTCCTCTCAGAGGGTCCTGACCCCTGTGAGAGGACCCAATTTTTCCCTTGCAAAACTGGCTTTGTAGGAAAGGCCTGTTGGAGTCATTGACGTGGAGGGCCAAAGAGGGTCTCTCCCACCTGAACCGTGAGCTTCTCTAAGGTATGCTTCATTTTTTCATTTATTGAGTGTTTATTAAGCACCTATGATTAAGGACAGGCTCTGGGGAGAATGAAGATAGAAACAGACATGGCCTCAAATAGCTTACAGCTCAGAATGGGCTGTTCATTCGTCAGAGCATGGTACCAACGACTGTGATATCGCAACTGTAGGAAGTACACAAGGAGCCTGGGATTGATCTGGTCAGAGAATGAATAGGCGCCAACATGGCATAGCATGAAGGGAACAGCATTCTAGGCAGAGGGAACAGCATGCGCAAAGCTTGTGTATCAGAAAGGAGATGAGTAGGACAGCCCTGCAGGCCCTGAGAAGATGATTTGTCTACATTCTACCTGAATTGGGAAACCACTGGGCAAAACCACTGGTTTTCTGTTCCTCTAGCCCCTGGGACGGGGCTGCACACGTTTGAGGAATGGATACATCAGTGGGGAATTAAGAGATCCATGGATGGAAGGATGGAGTGTGATGGAATGATGGATGATGCTCTCTACCTGGAGTGTTTGCAAACCCTGGAATGGATCTACTTCCCACACTGACTCTGGGGATTGGGAGCAGGTTGGGATTTCAACTGTGGGTCATTAGCATTCCTTGACTAAGTCAGTTTAGTCAATTAAGTTAACTAAGTCAAGCTAAGTTAACCGTTCCAGTCATTTTTAGGGCTATTTCACTGCAGGCATTTTGTGTTCAATTTCTGCCTTTCCCCCCTCCTGACGGTTGGGCAATAGTCCTTAGCATCTTGAATAAGTTACAAGATTTAATATTGATTTGTTGGTTTTTTTCCTTTATTAAAAGTATTATTAATGTTTTATTGGTAATTTGAAGTTTGCTTTAATCACTCTTATTAATGGCAATCCTTTTATGTGGTTTATAACTTTCAAATGGGGTCTGTTAGTTCCCAAGCCTGGTGGCTTTGTCTCTAGGCTGCGCTGGGGTCTGTCATCCTTACTGGTTGCTTTCCTCCTCCCATGCCCCCTACAACCCTCCCCATTGCCCCGTTTGCTTTAAGGTACAGGGGTGGAAATCCAGGGGTAAATATTCAGGGTTGGCCTCTTACCAAGGAGCAGATATTTGGGTAGCTCCTGGCCGAGAGGCAGGGGCAGTGCATAACCTGCCCCTGGGCCTTTGCCTCGGCACAGAGAGCCAGGCCACTGCTCTTATGCAGTGCGCTGCTTCACTGGCCACTCTCTGTCATGGTTCCCTGGTTTGCACGCCGGACACCTCACTTGGCACATGATTTATTACAGCTGTTCTATAGCCATTTCTTTCTCGATTGAACTGTCTGTATCCATTTGGAATGGAAAGATTGGCTTCTAGGTGTTTGTGGTGAGAATGTTCCCGAGTGCAGTGGTGTTGAGTTAGGGGCTTCCTGCTCTTAGGGCAGAACTGAGGACCACAACCCAGGGGACTCCCCTTTATCTGGTTGGAGAATGAAGGAGATAGGGAAGTATACGCTAGAATTCACCCGGGTCCTGGCTGAAGACGGTATGGGTGCAGAGAAAATTTCTGTTTTGCCAACACCTTTAGGGATAGAAAAACACCAAACTTCTGCCTGGATCACAGGCAAGGGAAAGTGATTCATTCAAAACAGCCTGGAAAGGGCTTTGGAATCTACATAGGTTATTCCCCCGCCTCTGGGGTGGGCTTTCTCTCCCCGATGGATCCCTCCAGATTCTGTTTCCCCACTTCCCTGGGGAGAATGTTCTCAACTTCTCTCTCTCCTCCACTCCCTCCCTCTCTCCCTCCTTCCCTCCTTCCTCTCTCCTCCTTTCTTTGAGGTTTGACAATCTTTCTAACCGAAATCCCTCTTGCTGGCCAGGCACGGCTCACACCTGTAATCCTAGCACTCTGGGAGGCCGAGGTGGGTGGATCGCTCAAGGTCAGGAGTTCGAGACCAACCTGAGCAAGAGGCAAGACCCCGTCTCTACTAAAAAATAGAAAGAAATGATCCGGACAACTAAAAAAAAAAAAAAAAAAAAAAAAAAAAAAAAAAAAAAAAAAAATATTATTATAATTATATAAAAAAAAATTGCCCGGGCCGGGTGGTGATTTGGTTGTGGCCCGCGAGT
>CAUYSK010043389.1:0-12640 GCA_963575035.1 Avahi laniger | reverse complement strand
GGGGAGGGCAAGGGCAACATAAGTAATCTAAACATCTGTACCCCTGTAATATGCTGAAATTAAAAAAAAAAATTTCTTTTGTAAAAAGAAAAGAGGTGGATAGTGTGTGGTAAGGGTTGTGATTTTAATAAAGATCAATGTTCTAGTAGATTTTTAAATTTGGTACAGATATCTTTATTAAACGATTTGGGTCAAACTTGTTATTACATTTCCTATCATACAAAATTTTGACGTTTTATATTTATTTAGTAAATATCTATTAAAGTAGCATGACAGCTCCTTTAACCGTATTTCCCTGCATACAGTTGAATCACCTTCTAATGAGTTCATTTATTCAAATAACATATTTATTCAGCTACTATTATGTATAATCAAGCAGTAGGTTCTCTGAAACATAATAGATAAAAATTCCCATCTCTAAGACACATTTTGGTGTAGGAAAATAGATAATAAACAATGAACACTAAAATATAAAAAATTTATGCATTCCATTAAAAGATGACAAGTGCTATTTGGAAAATAGTGACAGAATAAGGGAAATTAGGATTGCCAGGGGCAAAATGTGGGTGGAATGTCACCCATATGTTAGGCATTTGTTAGATGCTATTATTAGGACATTCCTTACCAATAAAAGTCTAGAGACGAAGATACATAAGTAAGCAGACCACTGGAATTTGTCATGACATCCATGCTGTACTGCATAAATACAAAACAGGAGTGCCTAATCCAAGCTAGGGATGAATTCTGATTAAGAAAGATTTCCTGTGAAAGATGGCACCTGACCTCAGTCTTAAAGATGAACAAAAGTCAGCCAGGCGGAGAGGTGGATGAAGCACATCTTAAGATTCTGGAAAAAAATGTTGGTTGAGACTTCCAGCACCTCTCTATTTCACATTAGGTGGCAGTAACATGACTCTTACAAGCCAGGCTCCATAATTTATACAACAGAAGGTCAATTTTAGGTCTTGCAAAACACATCAATCCTTCTTTAATCAACAAATGAGACTATGTCCTCTCCAGACCAGGAATTGATTGCATTGAAGCAAATGCCAAAATGTCTCTGGGAACATCAATTTTTTGATCCTAATAAATACATGTCATATATCTATTCCTATAGACTAGGTCTTCAGAAAGTGAGGTACCTAGGCCATATTATCATAGCTCCCCTCAAAGATGCCATCATTTTGATAGCAGGCTAATATTAGAAAATTTTTTTGAGCAATATATATTATCTCTTGGAAAGCAGTTTCAGACACTGTGTATTTCATTACCCGATAGTTCTGAAACATCACTTAGGAACCCAACACAATAAATTGCTTCATGCATTAATTCACTGCCCAGAAAATGGAATATCTAAATTTATTTTTACAATTTCTTCTGTTTTTAAACACTTCATATTGACTCAATCATCAATTCCTGTCAATTTTGCCTTTTTCCATCCCACCCTCACTGCTCTAGGTTGGATTCTAGTTATTTTCTTCTAGTCTACTGAAATCAATTATTCTCTTGGTCTTCTGCCTCCAACCTATCTCATTCAAATTCATCTTCCTTTCTGATACCACAGTGATATGTTTAAAATAAAAATCTGACAATGTCATCGTCCTACTTAAAAGCTTTCAGTGTCTCCTAGTTATCTACAGGATAAAGTTTCAGTTCATTACATGACTGAGGAGGTAGTTTGTGATCAATTATTTTCTGTCTCCCCAGACACAACTGCAGCTGCCCCAATCTTCCCCCAACCAAGTTCTCCTCCTCTATGGTCATACAGCAACATGCACCGGGAAATTTAACCACACACGCACACAAAACACATGCCCCACAGAAGCATAATCTATTAAATCTGTGGAACTGGGCTCAGGCACAAGTATTTCTCCAAAATTTCACAGTACTGGTTTCTTAATAATTGTTCAAATAATAGCATGCCGATTGAAGCCCCTGGCCCACACCTGGCTCATTCACAAATGTCAGTTTTTGACATTCTTTTTCCTTGGCTTGAAATGCTATTTCTTGTGCCACTCCCTTTCTTTACATGGCAACTCCTCATACATCCAGGCCAAGATCATGCATTATTTCCTGGAGTAAGCACTTCTTTGTCTCCTCGCCCCTGTGCCCTTAGGTGCCCCTGATCATGTACTTTCAAAGCATTCCAGTTAAAATTCTATGTCATTATTTCTACCACAGCATTACAATGATTAAATGTATCAGTCATATTAGACTATAAATTTTGCTATTTCAGGGATTTTAGGGTTTTTTATTTGCCTATCTTTTAAAGTCGTGAACAATTGGAAGGGCCAGATTTTTCAGACCCGATTAATTAGATTTTACAAAATAATGATAAAATAAATATATCTAGCCATCAAGTTATCATCTTTGCAGATATTTATATTACTATTATATACTGATTCACTTACACACACATACACACACACACATGCACACAGTTGCTAACATGTGTTGGATGCCTTTTATGTACCAGATACTATGCTAAATGCATTACCTATATTATCTCATATCTTATTTTTTCATTGTTATGATCACATTTCTCTACGCTACTTGTCTAGCAGCTCTTTGGAGCTATATGTAATAATGTATTTATCTTCATATCCCTAATATGAAGCACAATGAATAGAAGATATTTAGCGTAACCTAAACATTTGTACCCCTGTAATATGCTGAAATAAAAAAAAAAAGAATTAATGTTACAAAAAGGAGTTATTCTAAAAAAAAACTTTAAGTGAACAAATTTGAAATAAAAATTCTGGAATTAATGCTAAAACAAAAAAGAAGAAGATATTTAGCATATGACGATTGATGTAGCAGTCCTCAAACTTTTCAGTCTCAGTACCTCGTTACAGTCTTAAAAATTATCAAACACCCCCAAAATCTTTGTTTATGTGAGTTACAGATATGTGAAAGATTAGAAATTAAAGTTAAACTGTGGCCCAACATGGCAGACCAGAGACACCAGCAGTCGGAGTGTCTCAGTAAGAAGGAGAAGTTTTAAATGAAAGAGAAAAAACGAACAAACAGGCAAACATAGAGAAGATGTGGGTCTGAAGAAAGGGTACCAGAACCTGCAGGAGACAACTCCAGGGGAAGAAGTTGTGGAGCAGAACTGGAAGGAGAAAGGTATCGGCAAGTACCCTCACAATACCTTGGAATAAAAAAAAAAAAAAGATCAACGCCAGAGAAGCTTGGAGACCAGCGAGAAGGGTAGGTGGAGTGGTTTGTTTCCCTTTCCCTTACATCCCTGACAGTTGGTGGGCTCCTGGGCTGCTGAAGAGACCTACCCACACAAGCCCAGAGACTGCTGCCTCCAGTGAGCTGGGAGCTTCCTGTGGACAGGAAACCAGGCTCCCACCTACCCTAGGGTGCTTCCCACCCCAGAGGTCCGAGCCAGATAGCAGGTGCCATATTGCTTCTCTACCCATCTTGTGCCTTTATCCTCCCCAGGGGGCTTCAACTCCTCAGGTTTTCTATTGCTTGTCCCCACAAAGACATTTCCCAGCCCAGGCCCAGATGCAGGAGCTACAGGGATCCAGTGTGTCCCAGGTGATCTGCATGACTTCAAAGCCTGGTCATTGCAGGCAGACTGCCTCCCAGAGAGAGGGATGGACATGACCAGAATGCTAGCTTTACTCCATTCAGACTCTTTTTCTCTCCTTCCACTCTCCTACCCACGGCTGCCAAGAGAGGAAATTGAGTTGCCACATGGATGTTTTCACAGAGAGCAGGGCTCAGACCTTTCCTTTTGGGGTCCTACAGCAGACTGAGAGGTGCCTGAACTGTGAGCTCCCTGCCCACCAGCCCTCCCTGGTACTGCTTGTCTGGTGACCCCTTCAGTGCCGGGCACACTCCAAGGTGGACGGACATTGAACCTGCTTGGACACCCATGGGCAACTGGGCACCAGCATGCTTCTCCATGAAATGGGCAGGGATTGATCACTGGGGCCCTGGGGATGGGCCCAAAGACCATATCCTGTACCCCCAGGACATGATCATGTTGCCCAGGGGCACAGAGGGGATATTTGTGAATTAGTCTCAGGAGGCATGAGTGCCTGCAGGAACAGATCGGGGCAACAGTGTAGTGTGGGTCTTAGCTACAGCATACTTGTGGGGCACCCCTCCTCCAACAGCAGGGCCACACTCCCAGCTCAGGCCAGGACCCTGGGCAGGGAACCCTCCAGCCTGTATCACAAGCATGCAGAATCTGGGCTGTGTTGAGGTCCTGTCTACCTTCTGCCTGAGCTCCTGCAGAGACCACGGTGAAACCACTGAACAGGGAAGGGTAGAAAGGAGCGAGGCCTGCTCCAGACTGCTAGATTGTAGGTTTCAAACAGCCCCACCTCCACAGGCAGGCTTTCTGGTTGAGTGGGGCTGCTTTGGCATCTCCCTGGCAGCTTTGTTCAGAGACCAGAAGCAAGGTTTACCCCTGCTGATACAGATTGCTTGCCAGCTTTTGTGGAGCTTGAGGGTAAGCTGACTCAGTCTAGCCCTGCCTAGCCTCACTTCCCCACCTGCCTCTGCTGTAGTGGAGAATAAGGACTCACCTTGAAGTCCCAGGGCCCCAACCACTATCACCTGGGGCATTTGAGCACTTCTCCTGATGGACTATAGCTGGTCACAGCCCCCACGCCCCCCCCCCCAAAAAAACATTGCATGTTCTTCCTTCCAGCAAGCACCACCTACTGATAGGGAGGTCAATTTGCATAAATTTACTGCATTTACTAACTCAATCATACAAGGTATGGTTGATTCTTAACCAAAAGCATCACCCACTGTCTCAGAAATTAAACTGACAGTGACATTATCTAAACAAAAGAAAATAAAAAAAAAAAAAAAGAAGAAGAAGCAACAGCTGCTCCAGAAGAGAAGGAATCAGTGAAAGAACTCTGGAAGTATGAAGAATCAGAGCAAAAAGACATCCCCAAAAAGGAACATCAAACAAATCAAAAATGAATACCAAAAAAATCAGAATATTGAAAAAAAGATGAAGAATATTGAACTTGGATTGTAAGAAAGCTTAATGAAATACAAGAGAAAATAGAAAACCAAAACAAAGAAACCACAAAAACAATGCAGGAAATGAATGAAAAATTCACTAAACAAATTTAATTATTAAATAAAAATCAAACAGAACTTCTAGAAATGAAAAATTCCTTCAAGGAAATACAAAACACAGTGGAAAATCTTAAAAATAGACTAAACTACGCAGAATAAAGAATGTCGGAACTTGAAGACAACAACTTTGAATTAAACAAGTCAGTTAAAGAGATAGAGTAGAAAAATAAGAGGAATGAACAAAGCTTACAAGAATTATAGGATTATGTAAAGAAGCCTAATATAACAATCATAGGCATCCCTGAGAGTGAAGAAGAAAATACTCAAGGGATGGAAAATGTAGTTGAGGGAATAATTGAAGAAAATTTTCCTGCCCATGCTAGAAATCTAGACATTCAGGAATAAGAAGCTCAAAGGACTCCTGGGAAATTCATTGCGAAGAGGCAAACAGCATGACACATAGTCATCAGACTGACCAAAATAAACATGAAATAGGCAATCCTATGAGCCATAGATGAAATCCATAGGTTACTTAAGAAGGAAAACCCATCAAACTAACTACAGACTTCTCAACTGAGGCCTTATAAGCCAGAAGGGATTGGAGCACCATTCTCACCATTCTCTTCTGAAACAGAATAATGGCCAGCCTAGAATTTTGTATCCTGCAAAACTAAGTTTCTTATATGAGGGGTAAATAAAGACTTTCTCAGGCAAGCAAACACCAAGGGAATTTATCAAGGTAAGACTTGCCCTCCAGGAAGTACTCAGAACTCCATTATACACAAATCAACACAAAAGATACCCACCAGTGTAAAATCACTGAAAAGCTAACAGTCAAAGTGCAGATACCACAATGGCTCAAAAAATTAAAAAAAGCAACAAAGTTCTACTCAAGAAGATGAACAGAAATCTACACCACTTATCAATTCTTTCAATAAATGTGAATGGCTTGAACTCCCCCCTGAAGAGACATAGTCTGTCTCAATTGATCAAAATATACAAATCAAATATCTTCTGTCTCCGGGAAACACATGTAGCCCACAAGGAGTCATTCAGAAAAAGGCAAAGGAAGGGAAAACAATATTTCATGCAAATGGAAACCAAAAGAAAGCTGGTATAGCTGTACTCATGTCAGATAATATAGACTTTAAATCAACAAAAGTAAAGAAAGACAAAAATGGTGATTATATAATGGAGAAGGAAGCAATTCAACAAGAAGACATAACAGTCTTAAATATTCATGCACCCGACACAGGTGTGCCCAGATCCACAAGGCAAACTCTACTTGATCTAAATACCCCACTGACATAATGAGATAGATCCTCCAAACAGAAAATAAACAAAGAAATTATTGACTCAAATGGAGCTCTAGAACAAATGGGCCTAACAGACATTTACAGAGCATTCTACCCCAAAACTACTAAACATACATTCTTCTAATCACCTCATGGAACATTCTCTAAGATTAATCACATTCTAGGTTACAAAACATGTGTTAAAAAATTTAAAAAAATAGAAATTATACCACGAATCTTCTCAGACCAGAGTGGAATAAAGTTAGAAATCATCTCCATCAGAAACATTCATCTCTACATAAAGTCATGGAACCTAAATAACCTACTGTTGAATGATAGTCAGGACAAGGAGGAAATTAAGATGAAAATAAAAAGATTATTTGAAATAAATGATAAAGGGGACACAAGTTATCAAAATCAGTGGAATAGAGCAAAAGAAGTTCTGAGAGGAAAATTCATAGACATAATGCCTACATCCAAAAGACAGAAAGATCGAAAATCAACAATCTAATGAATTGTCTCAAGGAACTGGAAAAGGATGAGAAAATCAATCCCAAATCCAGAAGAAGAAAATAAATAATCCAGTTCAGAGCAGACCTAAATGAAATTGATAATAAAAGAACTGTCCAAAAGATTAATGAAACAAAGAGTTGATTCTTTGAAAATATAAACAAAATCAACAGGCTCTCACTAGATTAATGAGAAGGAGAAGCTAAAGGATTCTAATAAGCTCAATCAGAAATGAAAAAGGAGATATTACAGCTGATACCACTGAAATACAAAATATCATATCTGAATACCATAAAAATCTCTATGCACATAAACTTGAAAATGTTGAGGAAATAGGCAAATTCTTGGAAACACACAACCTCCCGAAGCTCAATCAGAAAGAACTAGAACTCCTGAACAGACCAATATCACATAACAAAATTGAAACAGCAATAAAAAAAATTTCCACACACAAAAAGTCCTGGACCAGATGATTTCATGCCCAAATTTTACCAGACCCACAAAGAAGAACTGGTACTTATACTGCAGAAATTATTCCATAACATCTAGAAGGAAGGAATCTCCTAACTTGTTCTATGAAGCCAATATCACCTTGGTAGCAAAGCCAGGAAAGACACAACAAAAGAAGAAAAATATGAAAAATAAAAAACATGAAAAAATTCTCAATAAAATCCTAGAAAATCAGTTTTCAGCTGTTCATCCAAAAAATAATCCACCATGACCAGGGCTTCATTCAAGAAATACAAGGATGGTTCAATATATGCAAACCTATAAATGTGATTTGCCACATAAATAAAAGGAAAAACAAAGACATATGATCTTCTCAATAGACACATAATATACATTTAACAAAATTCAGCACCCTTTTATGGTAAGAACTCAACAAAGTAGGCATAGATGGCACAAAGCTTAAAATTATAAAAGCCATATACAGCAATCCCACAGCCAACATCATACTGAATGGGGAAAAATTAACAGCATTCCCCCTTAGAACTGGAACCAGACAAGGTTTCCCACTGTCACCACTTCTATCAACATAGTGCTGGAAGTTGTAGACTAAGCAATCAGTCAAGAGAAGGAAATTGATAGTATGCACATAGGGAAAGACGAGGTCAAACATTGCTTTTTTCTTATGAAATGATCTTATACCTAAAAAACCTCAAAGATTCTGCTAAGAGACTCCTAGAACTGATAAATAAATTTGGCAAAGTCTCAGATCATAAAATCAATGTACACAAATCAGTAGCATTCTTATATGTCAACAACAGCCAAGCTGAAAATCAAATCAAGACACAATACCTTTCACAATAGGAACAAAGAAAATAAAATACCTAGGAATATATTTAATCAAGGAAATGAAAGATCTCTACAGGGAGAACTATGATACACTGAGGATAGAAATTACAGAGGATGTAAACAAATAGAAAAACATATCATGCTTATGGATTGACAGAATCAACATTATTAAAATGTCTATACTACCCAAAGTGATTTACAGATTCAATGCAATCCCTATTAAAATACCAAAGTCATTTTTTGCAGATCCAGAAAAAATAATTCTACACTTTGTATGGAACCAGAAAAGATCCTGCATAGCCAAAGCAACCTAAGCAAAAAGAACAAGTTGGGAGGCATCAATTGCCAGGTTTCAAGCTATACTATAAGGCTATAGTAACCAAAACATCCTGGTACTGGCATAAACACAGAGACATAGACCAATGGATTACAACAGAGAACCCAGATATAAAAACATCCCCATATTGCCATCTGATCATTGACAAAGAAGACAAAAACATCCAGTAGGGACAACAATTTCTATTCAATAAATGGTGCTGGGAAAATTGAATAGTCATATGTAGAAGACTAAAACAGGATCCATACCTCCCACCACTCACCAAAATTAATTATTGATGGATAACAGTCAAGCCTAAGGCACGACTCTCTAAGAATCCTGTTAGAAAACATTGGAAAAACTTTTATACATATAAGCCTAGGCAAAGACTTTATAAATAAGACCCCAAAGGCTGTTATGGCAACAAAAAAATAAGTAAATGGCACCTGATCAAATTAAAAAGCTTCTACACAGCCAGGGAAACTATCACTAGGGCAAATAAACAACTACAGAATGGGAGAACATATTTGCATGCTATACATCTGATACAGGACTAATAACTAGAATTTAAAATGAACTCAAGCAAAATAGCAAGAAAAAAATCGAACAACTCTATTAAAAAGCAGGCAAAAGACATAAACAGAAGCTTTTCAAAAGAAGAAAGACTAGTGGCCAATAAACATATGAAAAAATGTTCAGCATCTCTAATCATCAGGGAGATGCAAATCAAAATCACAATGAGATGTCACCTAACTGCAGGGAGAATGGCTTTTATGAAAAAGTCCCAAAACAACAAATGCTGGCATGGATGTGGAGAGAAAGGAACACTCATGCACTGTTGGTTGGAGTGCAAACTAGTACAACCCTATGGAAAGTAGTATGGAGATACCTCAAAGACCTAAAAGTAGACCTACAATTTGATCCAGCAATCCTACTATTGGGCATTTACCCAAAGGAAAAAAAGTCATTTTATCACAAAGACACATGCACTAGAATGTTTAGTGCATCACAGTTCACAATTGGAAAAATGGGGTATCAACCCAAGTGCCCATCAATGCATGAATGAATCAATAAAATGTGGTATATGTATACCATGAAGTACTACTTAGCCATAAAAAATGATGAACTAATACCTTTTGTAACAACCTGGATGGAACTGAAGACCATTCTTCTAAGTGAAGTAGGGCAAGAATGGAAAAACAAACAACACATATACTCACTATTAAAATGGACTAATTGATCAATACTTATATGCATATATGGAAGTAAAATTCAACAGATATCAAGCAGGTGGGAGGGGTAAGGTGGACTTGGGGAAATTCACATCTAATGGGTACAATGCACATCATCTGGGTGATGGATACACTTATAACATTGACTCAAACTGTACAAAAGGAACACATGTAACCAAAACCTTTGTACCCCTGTAATATTCTGAAATAAAAAAAATAAAGTAAAATTTGAGAAAAGGAAAAAGGAATCTATTATATCAATGAGAAAGACTAAGGTCATTTCATAAATAGTCTTGGGGCAATTGATTTGTTAAAATATATATGTATATTCAGATTTTCACCTAAAACCATTTACCAAATAAATCCCAAGGCAATTTAAAAAGTAAATATAAATTATCAATATATAAGAATTCAAGAAAATATATAAATTAATATTTGGCATCATTGGAGGATGAAGTTAGAATAAAGACATTAACATATGTAACTAGGTAAAAATTTAAGCTTATGTTCATTTGAAATATATAAATAGAGAAATATTAAAAAGTACCTTACTTGGGGCAAAATGGTCACATAGACAAAGTATTAATATCACTATATATAAAAAGGTTAATCAAATCAAATTATAAAATACTGAACCCTCAATAGATAAATTGACATAGGACGTGAATAGGCGATTTCTAAAAGGGAAATATAACTAATCAAGAACTATGTGGAAAATGCTTTTCTTCACTAGTAATCAAAGAACAGCACATTAAAATAACAAGGAAGTAATATTTGACCCCTATCAAATTAGCAAAAATTTTTCAAAAAGAAACAATGATATCCACCACTGATAAGGGTGCTGTGAAAGGGTGTTCTCCAATATTGTTGATATTTTGGTATAATCCTTTTGGAAAGCAATTTGGCAAAGAGCCTTACAGTGTTTATGCGCTCCGACTCAGTAATTCCACTTTTGAGAATTGAGATTAAGAAAATAATCCTGAATGTCAAGAAACATTATTTTTAATAGTAAAAAAAATCAGAAGTAATCTAAATATTGTTAGGTAGGGATAAGGAAGAAGGAGAACAGATGCTTTGTCTAGGGGGTGTCCAGTGAGGAGCAGATGGCCCTAGGTGATGCTGTGTCTACAACAGAAGGAACAAATTGACCAGAAAGGGCCTCCAAGAAGGAACAGATGACATGTCAAGGGGGCTTCCAAGGACTGAACAGATGTTTGGTCTATGACAGGGGTTTTCCAAGGACTGATCCACCAAAAAGATGTAGAAAGGCCACAAAGTAGAGATATGAACAAGGCCACAAAAAGGGGTCTTTGGAGCATGTGTGCAAGTAAGGTGACAGTATCCTCAAGTGACTTACCCTCATTAACACAGTAAAAATCTCACCCACCAGCACCGTGACAGTTTACAAATACCATGACAACCCCTGGAAATTGCCTTACAAGGTTAAAAATGGGAGAGTTCCCAGTTCCAGGAGTTCTCCAACCCTTTCTACGACATAAAATCAGGGAACCAGCATAGCAAGGAAAATCTTGCTAAACTCAGTGTCTCCACCACTCACCGGGGTTGACCTGTTCCTTCTCTGGAATGAACAATGCTTTAATAAACTTTGGCACTTTGCCCGCTTGCATCTATATTGTCTGCTCATTTGTTCTGTTGACTCAGTACCAGTAACAGTGCTTCAATACCGGGAAAGAAGAACCAGGAAACATGAAACTGGCATCTGGTCCCCACACCTGACAATATCAGACAAAAACAATAATTATACAGATTACATAGATTCACTCCATTAATTATGATGTATCTGTAAAAAATTATATTTAGAAAGAATATGCAAATATGGAAAATACAAATGTTATGATGTTGAATAAAAAAGCAAGAAAAAATAATATACATACATGACATTTGTACTTAGATTGAAACAATAAATATTAGAAGGACATATAAGAAAATATTGTATTGTCTCTGTCTCTGAATAGTGGAACCATGAATGATATATATATATATATATATTATATATACTTTTTATTTATTTTAATTCAAAAACCTCTGACTATAATCTATCCTTTTGTTGTCATTGTCAAATCCTTGCAGAATATCACATAAAGCTTTATTAGAAACTAATTTTTTAAATGCCCAAAATTAAATGTATTTTTCTTCTTTAAGATTTTCAGGAAATAAACATTTTCAACTTTTTTGGTTAAAAAAATTAAAATGGAAAAGATTTTTAAAATATTGATTAATAATTTCAAATGCAAATAATAGACCCATTGTATATTACTATAAATTGATATATATTACTTTAAAAATAATCATATTGCCAAAGCAAAACAACTTCATGAGAAAAGGGTCATTGTTTTAATTTTGTAAATCTCCTTAATACATTGCTTGACATAAAATAGATATAATAATCTGGATTTTCATATCTGCCTCTGCACTCAATCTGTTTTGATATGTTGTTTAGGTTAAAGAATATTAAGAAAATCAAGCCTCATAAAGATATGTAGTTCAAAAAAGGATAAATATTTTCACAGACTTTAGAGAAACTTGTGGCTATTCTTTTATACTTCATAAAAGCTTAACGAGTGTTAGTTTCTTATTTATTGCAATTTGAGATTTGAGTTCATATCAGTAAACTTTTGTACTCTGTTCATTAAATCCATTGCTTCACTGAATTTTGAAAAGATCTTTTATCCATGAATGATTTTGCAACATCATGAGTTAATTATTTTGAAAACTTTTATCCACTTAGTAATGGAGATCTTTCAAATGTTGATATATTTCATCATACAATATAAAAAATCATATTTTTAAATTTTACCAATGGTTTCACAAAAAAGTCTTCAGATATTGGGAAACTTTCAAGCTTAACGGTGGTAGATATAAGTTTTCCAAGAGCAGAAGAAAGGGATCCATTTGTACTCGCCATCAAA
>CAUYSK010043388.1:0-25216 GCA_963575035.1 Avahi laniger | reverse complement strand
GGTGTTGCACAGCCCCCGTGGAAGGGAACGGACAGTTGCAAAGAGGGATTTCCTATGTTCTCTTATATATAATGTATTATTTCCAGTAAAGAGATTGCTGGTTTATTGGAGTACTATTCAGCTTTAAGAAACAATGGTGATACAGCACCTCTTATATACTCCTGGAAAGGGCTGGAACACATTCTACTAAGCGAGGTATCCCAAGAATGGAAAAACAAGCACCACATGTACTCACCATTGAATTGGTATTAACGGATCAACACATAAGTGCATATATAAGAATAACATCTATTAGATATTGGGCAGGGGGGATGGGGAGGAGGGAGGAGGGGATGGGTATATGCATACACAAAGAGTGCAATGCACACCACGCAATAGGATGGACATATTTGAAACCTGGACTGAGGGGGGGAGGGGGGCAAGGGCAACACACGTAACCTAAACATCTGTACCCCCATATTATGCTGAAATAAAAAAAAAGAGATTGCTGGTTTAATAATAGCTACACTTGATTAAGTGAGGAGCATATGCCATCATCTCTCAAAAAGCAACAAACCAAAAACCAACAGCTAAAACTTGTCTGAGAATCACCTGCTGAGAATCAGGCTTCATGCTCTGAGGGCTAGGCAGGCTATGAGGATTTAGGAATAATTCACGCAGGATACGAGTTCTCACAGAGCTCACCAAGATAGGAGGATAGATTGAGGCCAGGAATTCAAGACCAGCCTGGACAGCACAGCAAGACCTCGTCTCTACAAAAAAGAAAAAAAAATTAGTTGGGCATGGTGGCTCGTGCCTGTAGTTCCAGCTATTTGGGAGGCTGAGCCAGGAGGATTGCTTGAGCCCAGGGATCTGGGGTTACAGTGAGCTATGATCATGCCACTGCACTCCAGCCTGGATGACAGAGGAAGACCCCATCCCTTAAAAATAAAAAAGGCTCAGAGTCTAATGAGCAGAGAACCATCTAATCCAGAAGAGAATGGCAAAACAAATGTGATGAGAGCCATGGTAAGGGTGAGCCAGGGGACCTTCAGAATAGAGAGGAGGACCCTGTAACCAAGTGGTCAGGAACAGCTTCTCCCAGGGGCTGTGTGTGCTCTAGGTACTACTTCACTGTAAATAACTTTTAATCTCTCTGTTCACTATCCCCCTTTTCATTAAAAAAATAAACATCTCACTGCTCAATTATTCCCTTTTAATAGATGAGGTAAGTGAGGAAAAGAGAAGATAAGTATCTTATTCAAGGTCAAATCACTAGTCCTTAGTCCTTGGTACAGCCAGTTTTTAATTTAGGACTCTTGAAATACCTGTGTACCTTTTATGATAACCATTGTTTGTGCTCTTAATATTGTCTTCTGTTTTAATTCATATTCACCATAAATACGTTTCCTTGCTCTACTTGGAGCAAGGAAGATCCTCTTCTTTAATTCATCTGGAATTTACGTTTTTACAGCTTTATTGCCAAACTGCCAACATATTGTTCAGTGGCTGTGCCATTTTGCATTCCCATGGGCAGTGTATCAGGGGTGCAGCTGTTCCACATCTTCGTGAACACTTAGTACAGTCAGCTCTTTTTTTTTTTTTTTTTTTTGGAGACAGAGTCTCACTCTCTTGCCTGGGGTGAGTGCCGTGGCGTCAGCCTAGCTCACAGCAACCTCAAACTCCTGGACTTAAGCAATCCTACTGTCTCAGCCTCCCAAGTAGCTGGGACTACAGGCATGAGCCACCATGCCCGGCTAATTTTTTCTATATATATATTTTAGCTGTCCAATTAATTTCTTTCTATTTTTGGTAGAGATGGGGTCTCGCTCTTGCTCAGGCTGGTTTCGAACTCCTGAGGTCAAACAATCCGCCTGCCTCGGCCTCCCAGAGTGCTAGGATTACAGGCGTGAGCCACCGTGCCTGGCCAGTCAGCTCTTTTAATTTCGGCCGTTCTAATAGGTGTGTTAGTGGGATCTCCTTGGAGTTTTAATTTGCATTTCAACATTTTGAGCATAGTTCCCATGCTCATTTTTCATTGATATATATTCTTGTCTGTTTATATTTCCCGAATATATTTTATTGTTTTTTTGTCTTCTTATTATGGTGTGTTTTTTTTAGGATTTACTATTTATTTTTATCTTTTATTGGTATTCTAAAATTTTATGGTAATATTGCTTTGTCTATGTCTTTATTGTTTTGTGCTGGATTCTCATGTCCTTTTTTAAAGGAGACTTCTTGCATCGTTTCTTTGACAATTTTCTCTGCCTTTTCCTCTGTTCTCAGTATCTAGAAATTTTCTTAATCTAATTCTAGACTGTCTTTATTAAGACTTTATTTTTATATTGTTTCACTCCTTTTGTCTATTTATTCAACTTTCTGGAAGATTTGCTCAACTTGTTCTTTCAAGTCTTCCATTGAATGCTTTTTATTAGCTACCTGATTTCCAGGAGACTTTTAGAAATCTACTTTTCATTCACCTCAATAAAAAATTTAAAAATGTAAAAAGCAAAAAATATCTACTTTTCTCTTTTTTGTTACTTAATGGATGCCTAAAACATAAACATACAGCTCATCTAATTAAACTCTCCTTATTGAGTTCTGATACCAATATTATGGCAACTTTCTACAAAGCATTGGAAACTCATTCTTTCCCTCCCTAGTGGAAGGGTTTACACAGCACTGGAGCTGTTCATTGCCCATAGACTTACAAGCCCTGACATTCCCCAGCCTTGAGAACAACCTAAATGTTTTGTTTTTTTTTTTTTTTGAAAAGGATAACAGATGGATGGCCCTTGGTTATATGATTTGCCCAGAGAGAAATTTTTAAATAGTATCAACTTTGGAGGAGAGCTTTCATTGAGCTAAGCTCAATTTGGAGTAAGCTGAAAGCCAGTGAAACTGACTGATTTCTGTTTTTCTCCCCGTTGCCTGATGACTGTTTTTGATTCAGAAATTTGGATGAGGTGGGACTCAAAGGGAAGACAGAAAATGTAGGCAATGAGGGAAGATGGGAGCTAGTTTCCTCACAGAAAAAGATAAATTCCTGGGGTCATGTCTGTTTAGACTTGAGTCTTCCCATTAAGGGTGTTCGGAGATGTCTTCGTATTGCTCAGGCTTTGGATCACGGACCTGTGTCAGGAGCTGTGTGGCTGGGTCAGAAGCCATGCTGAAGACGGGTGCCAGCCCTCTCAGCCGAGGACCTTGGGGAAGAGATATTCATCCAAGCTACTGGGATCATTGTCTCAGGTAAGGTACATAGTCCATAAGGTACATAGTTTCACAAATTGGTCTATGTCACAAAGAATGAAGGCCTCAGGAGGACGACAGATGCACCCAGATGTGTCTGTTAGGCATCATGAGGCTGAGACTTCGATGATGAGTTCCAAAGAGAGGCACTAGCTCTCCCAGGTTGCTTGAACCAGGAGTTTCAGGTCTATAGGGGCATAGGCATCTGAAATTCCAGGACTTGCAGGAGTGTTAGCAGCACTTGTGGGTAAGGGATTTTCATCTTCCTTTACCAAAACCGTCTGCTTTGGTGGTACTGGTAACAGCCATTGATAAGTTCTTAAAATTTATTTATTTATTTTTAAAGCGTTGTAAAATGTACATAACATAAAAAATTTGCCATGTTGGCCATTTTTAAGTGTACAGTTCAGTGACATTAAGCACATTCATGTTGCTGTGCAATCAACACCGTCCGTTTCCAGAACTTATTTTACCTTGCAAAACTGAAACTCTGCACCCATTAAGCCATAACTTCCCACTATCCCTGCAGTCCACCTCTTTCACTCCTAATATTGGTCTTCTCGTTGTTTTTGTTTTTGTTTGTTTGTTTGTCTGTTTGGCTAGTTTGATCAATTTTATTGCTCTTTCCAAGGAACTAGCTTTTGGTTTCATTGATTTTTTTTCTATTGTTATTCTGTTCTCAAGTTTCTCAATTTCTTACCTTTACTATTTCCTTCCATCAGTTTGATTCAGGCTTAATTTGTTTGTCTTTTTCTAATTTTGTAAGGTGGAAACTTAGATCATCGATGTGAGGCTTGCTTTTCTAACTTAAACATTTCATGTCATTTTTCCTCTAAGCACTGCTTCAGCTGCGTGTCATGCATTTTGATATGTTGTGTTTTCAGTGTCATTTAATCCAAAATTTTTCTTTGTGACAGGTCTTGCTCTGTTGCCCAGGCTGGAGTGCAGTTGGCACAATCATATCTCACAGGAGCCTGGAACACCTGGGTTCAAGCCAGCCTCCTGCCTCAGCCTCCCAAGTAGCTGGGACTATAGGCATGTGCTACCACGCCTGGCTAATTTTTCTTATTTTTTGTAGAGATGGGGTCTTGCTCTGTTGCCCAGGCTTGTCTCGAACTCCTGACCTCAAGTGATCCTCCTGCCTCAGCCTCCCAAAGTGCTGGGATTATAGGCATGAGCCACCGTGTCTGGCCCAAAATATTTTCTAATTTGTTTTGTGGCTTACTCTTTGACTCATAGGTTATTTATGTTTAATTTCCGAACATTTAGAAATTTTCCGCATATTTTCTTGTTATTGATTTCTAGTTTAATTACATTATACTCAGAGAATGTCCTGTGCATTATTTCAGTTCTTTTAAATTTGTTTAGAGTTTTGTTATGACCCAGAATATGGTCATATGGACACTGACTCTCGTCTCCTTTCACTTATAAGGATCCTTGTGATTACACTGGGCCTGTCTGGATAATCCGAGATTATCTCCCCATCTCAAGACGCTTAACTTAATCACATCTGCAAAATCCCTTTGCCATGTAAGGTAATATATTCACAGGTTCCGGGAATTAGGACATGGACATCTTTGGAGGTCATATTCTGCATACCACATCCCCTTTTCTCCCCAAGCCTTTGTGGCGACTGCCACTGTCCCCACATTGGACTACAGAAGTGGACAAAGGGGGCCTAGCTGTGGGAGTAGTGAGGGCCCTGTCCCACAGAGGAGAAAAATACAGCAACTAGGAATAATGTACACTGGGCATAATAATCATGACAATGTTGATAACAATAGTTACTATTTATCCTGGGCTTTGCAAGTGCCAGCGCTTTGCTTGGATTATAGGCGCCACCTTCCCCATTCTACAGTGAGAAGTCTGAGGCCCAGCAAGGTTATATGATTTGTCCAGTGTCATGCAGATGGTAGGCAGTAGAGGAGCCAGGCTTAGAACTTGGGCATTTTCTGCAGCCTGTGCCCCTAACCACTGCCTCAAGTCATTACCCCCAGAGGCGTTCGGGAGGCCTCCTCAGAGTGGATCGTCTATGGAGCTAGAACTATGGAATGGATTTTAGAAATTTGCTAGTAGCCAAATCACTATCATTTCTGGACCTACAGAGAGGCTGTTTGGCTCCACCTCTTTCTTTGTCTCTCTCACGCTCTGATTCATTCTTTCTCTCTCTCTCTCTCACACACACACACACACGCACACGCATATACACACACAGTGGGGTGGGGACTATGACCGTCAACATACATGGGGGCATGCCTTACACAAAGCTCTGCAGCTAGTGTAGAAACCTCCACAGCCCTGTCCCCCATGGAAGTGGCCTCAGTTGTTCAAGGTGAGCAGGAGGCAGCTAGGAAAAGTGACAGTTTCCTTTGGGCATCTTTGGGGTGCAGGAGCAGCCGAGTGTGAACGGTACAGGTGTCTGGATCAGGACTTCTGGGCACCTCACCACATCTGTCACCAAATCCCTACCCCTGCTGGCCACCGAGGTCTATCACATTGTTCCTGTTAGGGCAGAGCTGAAAAATCTCTCCTGGCTCCAGATGACACTCCAGACCCAGACTGGGAGCCCAGGGTAATTCCCTTAAGGCTGGGGCGGGGGATAGGATTCCTGAGGGAGAAGCTTTGGTGAGTGTCACCTCAGGAGATAGGATGACACTGCAGAGCTGGGTCTGTGAGGACAGGAGGGGGACCCTGGGAGAGAGCGGGACAGTGTGAACATGGGGAGTGCCCTGATTGCCGTCCTCCTGGGCTTTGGCATCTGGTCTGGGCTCTGCCCCGCCTTAGCTGGAGGACCGGAGCCAGGTACCTGTCTTCTCCATGACTTAGTGTCCTCATCAGTGACAGGGGCGATGGGGGATTTCTTCCAAGGGTCCTAGTGAGGATTAAGTGAGATAGCACGTGAGAAATGCTTAGGACACTGCAAATCAGATCTATAATTACTTAAAACAAAGTTATTCTTTAAGATTGAAAGCTTCATGACATTTTTACCACATCTCCTCAAATCTCAGATGCTATAGATTGTGTGTCATACTCTTATTGTAGGTAACCCTAAGAAAGGATGCTGCTAATGAAACTATGACCCCCTGCCTTCTCGTCTCAGAGACTGTATGATGCATTCCTGATGTCAGGTACGTTAAAATATTCAAAAAGTACATTTTAGAATTGATCAAATATGGTATTTTTCATTGTTTACTTTTACAGTTCCTTTCTGTGGCGATATATTGTTTCTAATTTTGTGTGCTAATAAAGTCTTTTCTTTTCAAAATATTTAAGAACAAAAGTGATTTGATCTTAGGGAAAATTTGAGATGACTGTATTAGTCTGAATGGGATCGGGACAGGGCAGTCCCTTGAGGTGGGACGTGAATGGCTGGGGTCCAGGAACCACTGCCCAAGTCACGCTGTGAGCCATGCTTGGCCCCTCAGTCTCTCCCAGCTGCCCAGAAGGATCTTCCTTGGGGCAGGTGCACAGACACACCCCACAGACACACCTCTCCCTCCCTTCCCACACCATTCTGGGAAGGAAGGGAGAGGGGTTCATCTACCAATTCAGCATCCGCTCAGGGGTACCCACACAATGCCAGGTGGCCCCTGACCGCTGGAAACCTGGCAGTCACACAGGCATCACACAAACCCTCGGGTGTCACAGTCTGGTGAGGGAGGCTGACACACGCACACAAGCACAACAAAAATGAAAAGGCATTGCAGTATGTGGTTATGAGGATGGAACTCTGGATCTGGACTGTCTAAGTTCAGATCCTAGCTCCATGATTTCCCAGCTGTGTGACCTCTGGCAGGTTACTAAACCTGTTTCTCAGGTGCCTCGTTTTTAAAATGGAGGAAACAACACTACCTACCTCATTAGGTTATTGTGAGGACTATTATGTGAGTTAATATTTGTAAAGAATTTAGAACAGGTCCTGACTAAATGTTCAATAAGTGCTTGCTAATGAAAACATTTTATCGAATTAGAAGTGCAGCTCCTGGAAGTTCAGGAAGGGACACAGGGGAAGAGGACATAATGTAAAGTGGAAATGATAAAAGCACTACCCTCCAAGGTTTGTTGTGCTTATTTCATTACATCTTTCTTAGAGTGTGGTCCTAGGGCTAAGTCCCCATTCTTTAGCCTGTCCCCTCCTCCATTCCGTATGACACTCCTGTTAATGTGGTCCCAGGCTCCAAGATTTCCCTGTGGCTCCCAAGGGCCCCTTCCTGAACTGACATGGAGCCCCCATTCCCTGCTCATTTACACTAGGCCCCCTGAAGGTCACTCCAGGAGGCCTGTCTCCCGCCGTTGTCCTCTCATTCTCAGTCTGGCTGAGCATCTCATTGTATCTCCATTCAAGTCATAAAGGTAAATGTCAGCCCACTGCATTTGTGAATAAATGAATGAAGGCTAAATGAAGTAAAAAGAGATGGCTCATCATTTCCAAGGCTTCTGGCCAGCCCTCCCCAAGCCCACTCATCTGGGATAACCCAGGGGGCTGTGTGGGGCCCCCCGCCTCCCAGGGTATCAGGCACTAGCCTCTTGGGATTGGACGCTTTTACACACAACACACACACACACACACACACACACACACACTTTTCCTGCTTACAGCAAGCCCCATAGAATGCCCACTCCTTGGTTCCCTGCAGGTACACATAGGTCTCATTCATTGTGTCACCTCCAGTGAGCGCTCTGTGGTATAACATGAACCCCATCATTAATTTTACTCTGCAAGTCATTCGCTATAAATGGTCATTTAGAGTCCCCCACCCCAGTAGTTTGCTCCTAACATTCTTGTGCACACAGCTTTGTGCACACGTGTGAGTGTTCCTTTAGGACACATTCTTAGAAATGGAATTGCTGCACCAAAGGAAACATTCATTCAACAAACACCCAATGAGTGCCTACTATGCTGCGGGTGCTGTTCTAGGTGCTGTGAAGACATCAGGAAACTAGAAAGCCACATGTCCCTGCTCTGATGGGGCTGAAATTCTAGAGGAGGATGTTTCTAGTTTTTATTTTGATAGATGCTGTCACATTGCTGTCCAATAAGCGGCATCTTCTCTCAGCTCACTCCTGGGGCAGGGGCTTTGAGACAGGTGGATGGACGCCTTGGCCTTTGCTCTCTGCATAATCTTCAGGGTCAGGGCCTGGGACAGTCCATTTGGGGTCACGGGTGTGAAGCGAGGGAAGATGGGATAGAAGGGTCCACTGGGGAGTGGGGAGGCAGAGAAGGAACGGTTTACAAGGTATTTGCATCGAAGCTTCCTAGATCGTACCACTAGGGGGCCTGCGGGAGGCAGGGATGAAGAATCAAGAATGGCAACATCCTCCCAGATTATACCACTGCCAGAGGCAGAGAGGAACAGTCGGCTCTGGACGGTACCACTGGGTAGGGGGCGGCTATTTTGGATCAGGTGGCCGTTTCCACCCTGTGCAGGGGGTTTCAGCACAAGCCCCTGATGGAGGTAGGAATGGCACTACCTTGACCGTCCGTAGCCCAAACCCATCCTCCCGGTTCCCATCCGAGGCAGGCACCTACTAGCAGAGAGGACTCCACGTCTCCCTAGGCTCCAGTCGCAGCGTGCTTGAGGTCTGCCCCGCTTGTCTTTTGGACTTTAAAACAATGGTTTGCGCGTGCACCCGATTGGAGCCTAGGAGAGGGGAGCAGGCCGCAAGGCTCGTTCTGGGATCTGATTGGTCAATGTGAGCTTTCGTGCATTTTCTGCGCGCAAAAGGGCCGTAACCCTCCTCCCGCTCCGTGTCACGCACTGAGCTCCAATTGGTCACTGGTTCAGCGCAGGTGCAATGGTTGCTCGGTCAGAGTTCCCGGCTGTGGTGGAGGGGCTTTCGGGATGGAGAACAGAGAGGTTCGAATCCGGTCTCGGTGCCTCAGTGTGTTCATTTGTCAAAGGGGCGGAAGATGGTGACTCTTGTAACAGAATTCACAGCGATCACTGTCTTGTAGCCACCGTTTTAGTGCATGGATGATGAGGACAGACCTCGTGTGAGCCCTTACAGTCTTGTGTTCCCCATCTACTCTTTTTTTTTTTTTTTTTTTTTTTTTTGACAGAGTCTCGCTGTGTTGCCTGGGTAAAGTGCCGTGGCGTCAGCCTACCTCACTACGACCTCAAACTCCTGGGCTCAAGCCATCCTCCTGCCTCAGCCTCCCGAGTACCTGAGACTACAGGCATGCGTCACCACGCCCGGCTAATTTTTCTATTCTTTGTAGAGGCGGGGATTTCGCTCTTGCTCAGGCTGGTCTCAAACTCCTGAGCTCAAGCCATCCTCCTGCCTTGGCTTCCCAGAGTGCTAGGATTGCAGGCGTGAGCCACGGCACCAGCCCCCCACCCCCCGCCCCGTTAACTCCTAAACTCAGTCATAGTGGAGCTCTTGCCCCTGCCTCCAGTCAGTCATTCTTGCAGTGCATTTGTTCATTCATTTGTTCTCTCCCATTGCTAAAATTGCACCGTCGGATTTGGGATTTCAGGAAACGTCACAGAAGTCACTTTATTAAGCAAAAGTCCTGCCCTGGTGGAGGACCCCTGACCCTGGTCCACAGAGCAGGGCTCCTTTAGATGAGTCCAGTTTCCAACAATTAGTGCTTTTGCAATGAAATATTTTCCCATGTTTTTGTTGTTAATTCCAGAAATACGTTAAGGACCTGGAGCCAGATTTAATATCTTGAAACCATATTGCAATCTAGTTTTAAAACACAACATAAATCTTTAATTAAAGGCAACAACAAATATTCTTGCATTTGTGGCATTTATTTACAACATTTCCTCTTGCCATGCATAGGAAAGCGGGAAAAGCTAAATAGTCAGAAAAATAAAAGGAAATGTAAAAGTATGGGAGAAGAAAAGCAAACCCCAAAAGTGAATGTAAGCATACACAAGTGAACCAAAATCTTAATCAAATTGATAAGCCATGGAGAAAAGTATTCTTCCAGATAACTTTGACTATAGTTCTCTGGCTGTGTCAGTCTTGCTCATCACAGAGAAAGGCCTTCATGTGCATTATTCAATTTTCTTTTCATTATTCAATTTTCAATTATTTCATTATTCAATTTTCTTTACTTTCATTATTCAATTTTCTATTATTCATTATTCAGTTTTCTTTTCTTTTTGCCAAGAGTTCTGAATGCTTTTTGTTTCTTTTAATCAGGATGCTGACATTTACCGGAAGTCAATTTCTCCAGGACAGGGGAAGCTAACTGTTTAAATCAGTTTCTTGTCAGGAATTGCCTGAGATTACAAGAGTCAGAACTCATAAGAAGGTGGCTACAGTAGTCTCACTCTCTTCCTTGATACCTTCATTTCTCCAGCCCCTGGAGCAGGCCAGGTCACTTATTTCTGGCTGCCAGAGGTCTCAATCCAGCAAAGTGCTTGTCATTAACCGTTTCTTAGAATCTCACTCTGAGCTCTCTGTTTTTCCAAATCAAAGTGGCTGAGAAGTCATAATTTGTGGCTGCTTCTACTTGCAACTATCAGTCCTACTGGCCCTAATGTGGCTCTAAAACCCCCACATTATACTCCTCTATTGGAAAAAGCATAGAGATGGGACTGTTCATATTGCTGTTGGCAGCTATTAACAGCCTGGTCAGCCAGATTAATGACTTAGCACATGTCTAAGGGATCAGACATTACCAGAGGGGTAATGAAGAGTGGGCCACTTTTGGTGGACAGGGGAGGGGGATGGGGGATAAGGTCCTGGAGGTTTGCTGGGACCCAGGTCATGGTGAAGTTGACATAATTTAATAGAGGGGAAGGATGAGGGCGCACAGGGGTGCTGAAAGGGAAAAGGGAAGACCCTGAAGGAACACAACCTGTTTGACAATGTTACTGAGAGAGCTCCCTTCCCTTTACATCCTTTAGTGTGTGTAGCTCCTTGTCTCTGGCGGAGAGCCTCAACATGTTCCCAAGGCTAGGTACCCAGAAAACAGGAGCTTTGCTGAGATAATAGTAAAAACATCAATTAACCTCACACAGGTTTTAACAAAGAACTGACTCTCTGTCCTATCCACGGGCTTGCCCTTGTAACATTCCTATACCGCCTGTGAAATCTCTGTTAAAGTACAGTTTTCAAAAAGTTACAAACATGACTCTAATACAAATGTAGAGTGAACACATGTGCCACACGGTGTATTCTCTGGAAACAGTTTGGGGGCAAGATGTTTGTTAAGGACCTGCACCTGTGAAAGGAAGGGGACAGAAGTGGGATGGGGCACAGGAAGAAGTGGATCCGCAATGGAGAGCCCAACAGAGCTCTGGCCAGCCAACCTGGGCAGGAACTCTGCTGTGTATGTCTTAGCTCGGGCTGCTAGAACACATTCCCATAGACTGGGAGGCTTAAACAAGTCTTTATTTCTCTCTGTTTTGGAGGCTGGAAGTCCAAGATCAGGGTGCCAGCATGGATGGGTACTGGTGAGGGCCCTCTTCCGGTTGCAGACATACTGACTTCACATTGTGTCCTGACATGGTGGAAAGAGTTAGTTAGCTCTCTGGCCTCTTATAATGGCACTAATTCCATTAGCAGAGCCTTTATGAGCTCATTACCTCCCACAGCCCCTACCCTCTAATGCAATCACATTGGGATTAGGGTTCGAACATGTGAATTTGAGGGGGACACAAGCATTCAGTCCATTGCAGGAAGTATTGCCTATCTGAGTCTTGTGTTGAGCCAAGATGGCCAGGCCTTTATCCCCCTACAGCCTCACTCAGTCACTGCTTGTGGGCTGTCCTGGGAAGTGTGTGTGACCTTAGGCCAGGTGGCTCTCTGAAGCTGAGGCAGACCCTGAAGGAGCTTGAAGGAGGCCTGGGTGGCACATATTTCTGTCTGCACAGTCTACCCCTCTACCTATGACTGGGGAACTGCTCCTGTAAGTTGCCGTTCCTAACAGATAACTTAAAGAGGGAGATTAGTGGGAGGAACCACAGCCCCCACCATTGCAGCTGGTCCTGGACAATTGCACTAGGGAAAGGGAAACATTTAGACTTTTCAAAGACTGTTGGACACAGGATCTGAGTTGACATTGAAGTCTAGACACCTGAAGTGTCATTGTGGCACCACCATTCGAGTGGGGGTGTACATGGATCAGGTGATAAATGGAGTCCTGCCCCAAATCCAGCGTACAGTGGGACTTTATGTAGCTTATAGTGCAGTATTGGGTCTGTGGTCCCAACCAATAATCACTTTGCTGGTCTTTGAATTGGGACTGACATAATTAGCACTTGGCACAACTCCTGCATTTGTTCCTTGGCCTGTGGGCTAAGAGCTGTGATAGTGGGGAAGGCTAAAGTGGAAGCCTCTGCAGCTGTCCAGTGAGTTCTTCCTTGAAAGGGATCCTGGGTGGTGCATCTCTATGTTTATCTCAAAGTGTCTACTATTTTATTCAACTTATTATTGAGAAACCAGCAGTATGGTAACACTGATTTAAAGAGCATTGGAGGAATTGGATTTATATAATCCTTCATAAACAAGAATTTTAGATCAACATTGTTAGGTTAAATGCAAAACTGGTTAATGGCTCACAGGGTAATAAAACCATATCCTTTGGGGTTATCTTTTGGTAGGACAGAAATAATTCATTTCTCTGCTGGACAAACATCTGAAAGTTAATATGAAACTTCACAGTCTGTGTTTTCCATCAATAGTAGATTGTCAAACAAAGGCACATTTCCCTACAGAATTCAATAGTCCATGGGCAAGCTCGTTCTGTTCCAATATGACATTAGAAAGGCATTCTGCCCTCCATTTGTCTTATTTCCAAGTTTTTGGATACATTTTCTTAACATCTCTAAGGCAGACTGTCCCCCCTTTGATGCTGACCAGCTAGTCTCTTCCCCCTTATGCTTTGCATTCTTGTCCTTGGAATTGGGCACTTGTTTTTAGTTAGGAACTGGCTACTGCCTTCCAGGAGCTTTGAAGAGCTGAATACAATTGCTGCCCATACCACCCACAGTTTCCTTGTTTCCTTTTCTTAAGATTTAGCAATACAATTGAAGCTAAGTCTCCTTTCTAGTGCCTACAACTTACTATTTTTATCAGAAAACTTCTCTTTATTTCCCAAGGCAAAAATGGTGGCTAAGGAAGACCCTCAGATGGACCCTACTTCTCCTTAGTAAGAAAGTAATCTTTCTGGAAATCTAGAGAAATTTCTTGTATAGCTCCTTTATCTTCTCAAAAATCCTATGTGGAGTCTTGACTGTAGAATAGTCCTTCATAAATCCTTCCTTACCATATGTCTAATTCTTTGAACACTTTTTGCATTTGTCATCACCTAAGTTTTTCATGTTCTTCCTGTCACTCACTAGTAATAGCACCACTTCACCCCTTACACAAATTCTCCATAGCTGTGCAAATGCTCCTCATCCATTAAGTTTCAGCACGAGCTTCATCTCCTCCATGAGTAATATTTCCCTAAGAACATAGTGTGTTCTTTGAGGGTAGTAACTGTGTCCTTTACACTTTTTGCAGCTTAACTGAGGTACATTTATTGACATACAATAAATTGCACATATTTAAACTGTAAAATTTGATGAGTTTTGACTTATGTATATACCATGAAACCATCACCACAATCAATATAGTGAACATATTCATCGCTCCTGAAACTGTCCTTGTGCCTCTCTGTAATCCCCCTACAGGCCCTCCCTGCTACCACCTCCCCAGGCAATCACAGAACTTCTTTCTGTAAGTATAGTTTGCATTTTCTAGAATTTATATAAATGGAATCATACAACATGCATTCTTTTTTGTCTGTCTTTGTTCACCCGTCATATTGTTTTAAGATTCATCTAAGTTGTTGCATGTATCAATAATTCATTTCTTTTCACAGCTGAGTAGCATTTTATTGTATAAATATAACACAATTTGTTTATCCATTTACTTATTGATGGACATTTGAGTTGTTTCTATTATAGATTTGGGCTATTACAAATAAAATGCTATTAACATTTGTGTACAGGCATTTGGAGTAAATACCTAGGAGTGGAATGGCTGGATCATATGTATATATTTAACTTTTTTTTCAGAAGAAGGAAAGAGAAGTTTATTAATTTGCTGGCAAATAAGGAGGTTGACAGATTCCCGTCTCAAAGTACCAATCTTCTGCCTCTGAGCAGAAGTACAGAGCTTTTAAAGGTTCTGATTTATCCCATAATCCCATCTTTGGCTAAGACGATCTTGTGACCTCCACTCGGGCAATTTCCTTGGGCCATCTCCTGTGACACAAAGAACAAAAGACACTCTCCTGCCCCTCCTGACCACTGTCCTTAGACAAGGATGTAGTTTTTAGTTCTCAAAAAGGGTGAGGGGATTTTGAGGAGACAGAAAACATTTTTACCCATTTCAGGCCATTTTCTCTGTTACATATTGCCCACTGTCAATTTTTACCCTTCCATATCTATGGGAGGAGGGGTGACATAGTCACCAAGCTACTTCCTGCTGAATTGCAGTGATGTTTTAGGTGGAAGGTTTACACTTATTTATGTCATTACAAAGTTTTGGCAATAGATTTACAACAGATTACCAGGTGAAAAAGGACATAAGCAACAAGTACAACCATGAGGATTGACAAGGTGAGATGGAGGATACCTGGTAAGAGAGATTTTACCCCACTTGGTATCTAAGACACCAGAAGGACTCTGGGTCCTTCCTGTCACCTTGCACATAATGTTTGATACAGGGCTGGATTAGAAAAGAAACATGGGACCTCTAAATGCAGAGCTATTAGTTGTACCCTGTTGGTTATCTGAGAGACCAGCTTCTGCAAATTCAGAAATCACATACAGAAATACTTATACCAAATGAAGTTTAGGATAACAACCCAGCAGCAAGACAGATCAACAGAAGAGGTGATAGCCCCAGGAAATCCTCACTGAGGAGTTGTCCCTGTATCCTATAGACAGAACCAAAAAACATTAGCAAAAATATTAACATTTTCATTTGTTTTCCCTTTTCGCAAACAGATACTTTAGATCACCAAAGGCTAGCTCCTGCACTGGGGGCTACACATCTTACTTAGGTATGATGGATGCAAGGTTTCACTTCTGACAATTTTAATGAGGTCTGAGTTGTTAGAGGCACTTCATAGGGTCCTTCCACTTCTCTGCTTCCAACCTGGGCGGGGACCTGAAAGAGGCAAACTCATGTATAGTGGCTAGCACCTGACCCACTCATTTGACATATTGTTTTATTATTCTCTTTTACTTATGGTTATATTACCATACTTACTCGGGGTGCTAGGAGGGGTCTCTCAAAAACTATTTTTTTAGGGGCTTAACTTAACCCTGCTTCTGAAGGGCTATCCTTATCTAGAGGAGGGCAAGCAGCAACACCCTACCTCACTTTAGATGGTTTTTTTTTGTATCAATTTCAGGATGTATGTAATTTCTATTCTAGGTATAGGGCTTTGCTTACTTGTTGGGTTACATCCACTACAAAGGAGGGTCCATTATCACTCTTGTGAAATGCCCAGGGCTCTGCGGAGTGTGTTCCTGGGTCCTATTGACAATGGGGTGCCTGTTGACGTCCTTGCTATAGGAGGAGGAGCTGCTGAGCTGTCTCTGTAGCTGTCTGTCCATGGCATCCATCACCAGCCTGCCATTCTCTACCTGCTCATCCTCTTTGCTTGGACTGAATGATATGCAGGCTTGCAGAGGCCCGCACTTCAAAGTGCAATGGAAGTCTCCTGTTTACTTCACTGCACCATGGTATTCATCCAGCAGGAGCTTGGCAGCACCCCCCTCAGAGGTGAGATTCTGCTGCTTCTGAAACAACCCCTAGTGCTCCTGCTGCTCACCCAGGTCCGCCTCCTGGGCCTGCTGTGATGAGTTTCTTAGCCACTGCTTCTTTACAGCTGCCTCACTGCCACCTGGCCCCTCCCCAACCATCCTCTGCCTGGCTTGCAGGGCACCAGGCATGGGTTGTGCCAGGGATCAGGGTGGTGGCCAGGGGAAGGGCCCCCCCAAGACCACTTCTGTCCATGTGGCTCGTGCCAGTTGAATCCCCATTGTTAGTTTTGCCCAGGGCTCCTGTGGGGATATTTGGAGGCAGGGTGCTTAGGGCCCCCTCCTTTACCATTTGAGTCCTGGACTTAAAAAAACTATTTGCTCTCCTGGAGGCTTCCTGCCCCCCAGAGTCCTTTGCAATTTTGGGCAATGTTCCTTTCAAGGTCCTTCTTTACAAAAAGGCAGTCCGAGGCAGCTTTTTCACCCCTTCCTTTTGACGGTCGCAAAGGACCCTTCACCTGTTCTTGCACATTCAAGCCCTCCTATCTGATATTGCTGCAAATTGCCCACACCAGCAATGGGTTCCCTCTGGCCCAAATTGAGTTTGCTGCCAGGAGAGACCATTCCAAACTCCGAGTCATAATTTGCTGGGCGTGGGACTGAAGAGTTAGTTCAGGTGGTGCCCTCCCTGGCCCTTCCTATGGTACCAAGATGGTGGCAGCAGCAGCTGTTCTTTTCCCCTTGCCATGTGCCACTCAGTGGTGGGCTGTGTATGCTGGTTCTCCCTCCTGCCGGTTCTGCTCCCAGACTGTGGCCCCGCTTGGCACCTTGCTCCAGCTGGCTATGGAGTTCCAGCAGGAGTGGGAGAACCTCATTTATCAAAAATCTTACAAACACAGATTATTTTATATACCATAAACAATGAGTTTATCTCAAGCAGAGAGCTTGAGGCTCAACATTTTAACTCTATAGTGGCAGGTTGACCATTTGAGCTTTGAATTTTTCTTGATATAATTTTACCTTTATTAAAAACTTGTGCACAAGAATTGTCCATCCTAGAAAACAACACAAACAATACAGGGAATTCCCAACACAAACAATTTAAAATGCCACGGCCTATCGATCAAATGGGAATTTTCACTTAGCCACTTCTCACACTCCGGCATGTACATTGGATTACAATAACACCATTCTCTTTACACATAGGTTTGTAGCTATAAGTTCTTCCTTATGTTGCAACAAAACTCACAAATAACAAACAGACAATATAGGGATCCTCAACACAAAAGTGCCAGGACCTGTCAAACAAATGGGAATCCAAAGGATACAAATGCCACTCCAAATGGCATCTCAGATGGTGCCTCAAATGCCCTACCATAGGGTTGGAAGGTTCACAAATGGGAATCCAAAGGGGATAAACACTACCCCAACTAGAAGGTTCAAAACCCTTCTCAAATAGGTGGCCTATTCTCCCTATTTCCCAGGCCTCCAACAAATTCCCCACAAGGCTGGAAGGTTCAAAACCCTCCCCAAAGGGATGGCCTAATCCCACTGTTCCCTTGGAAACCCTCCCCAAATGGTGACCTAGTCCCCCCATTCCCTGGAACTGCAAATGAGCTCTGAATTCAAACCATATTCCCTAGTTCCACTCAACCTTGTGACTTTCACTTCCAAAAGGCATCTCAGAGCAAACAGAACCAACAGGAGGGTCTGAACCTCCCCCCGCCCAATATGGGCAGAATCAGCATCTTGGTGTGCATGCTGGGAAATTTCCCCAGTGAATGGCCTGACATCCAGACACTTCTTAAATTCATTTCCTTCTCAACTCAGTTCAGGTTGCGGTGAGCTGCATCTACTTCAGGGAGATAGAGGAGTTCCACTTAGCTAAAATAGGCTCTGGCAGCTGCTGGGGCTGTCCCTTGCTCTCTCACCTCAAAAAGAAGTTGCTGTTACCCTTGAAGACCCATGGCTTTGACCTGGGGCTGCTTCCTGCCTCTTCCAGTAGTTGTGGGGTGCCATTCCACTGGGGCAAAAACGAGTCCACCCAGGGACACCAAATTCTATTACTGAAAGTTTGACACTTGTCCCCAAGACCACATCAGAACAAGGACAAGTGGTTTGAGGAGAAGGAAAGAGAAGTTTTTTAATTTGCTGGCAAATGACGAGGTTCAAACTCCCATCAAAAAGTACCAACATCCTTATATTTAACTTTTTAAGAAACTACCAAATAATTTCCCAAAGTGGTTGTACCTTATGTTCCCACTGTTGGGGTCATAGTTGTCTGTTCTTGGTTCTTGGTGTGCTCTTGGCTGAAGATTGACCAGACTCACCAAAAGCAAGGAAAGCATGAAACAGAGTTTATTGAGGAAGAGCAAGATAGGTTGATAGAACAAGAGCAAGATACATTTGCCACAGATGATGAATGGGCCCCCTGTCGTAACAAAAGGGCTCTGGTTATAGTTTGGGATCTTGTTTTATAGTGTCTGGATTGGGCCCTCTTCATGATTCACATGTCACCACTGAACCACTTTGATGGACAGTTAATGACATGATAATTAGCCTTCGATTACTCTAGATCACTTTCCAAATTCTGTTGTGCCTGGGCTACCTGGCCTGTGGCCTGGGAGATTCCCTGCATTCTTCTGCAGGTTGGCAGGGTGTTCTTCTTTCTTCCCAGATGTGTCAGTTCCTTGGGGCAGGATCAAGGGTGGGCAGCATCAAGACGGAGCCCACCTTTGTCCCTAGGAGAGCCAGAATCCCTCACTATTTACCTACTACCACCAGTGGTGTATAAAGTTTCCAGTTTAGCCATTCTAATAGATGTGTACCTATAGCATGGTACCTCATTGTGGTTTTAATTTGCATTTCACTGATGACTAATGTTGTTGAGCATCTTTTCATGTGCTTATTTGCCAATTGAATATCTTCTTTGGTGAAGTGTCCATTCAAATTCTTAGCTCATTTTTTAGAATTAGGTTGCTTGTTTTGTCCTTATTGAGTTTTGTTTTTTTTTTTTTTTTTTTGAGACAGAGTCTCACTTTGTTGCCCTGGCTAGAGTGAGTGCCATGGCGTCAGCCTAGCTCACAGCAACCTCACACTCCTGGGCTCAAGCGATCCTCCTGCCTCAGCTTCCTGAGTAGCTGGGACTACAGACATGTGTCACCATGCCTGGCTAGTTTTTTCTATATATTTTTAGTTGTCCGATTAATTTCTTTCTATTTTTAGTAGAGACGGGGTCTCGCTCTTGCTCAGGCTGGTCTTGAACTCCTGAGCTCAGACAATCCGCCTGCCTCGGCTTCCCAGAGTGCTAGGATTACAGGCGTGAGCCACAGCGCCTGGCCACTTCATTCTTTTAATTGTGTCTTTTTTTTCAGAGATACAGTGTTGCTCTTTCACCCAGGCTGGAGTGCGGTGATACAATCATAGTTCACTGTAGCCTCAAACTCTTGGGCTCAAGCAATCCTCTCACCTCAGCCTCCCAAGTAGTGAAGCTACAGGCATGTACCACCATGTCCTGCTGATTTTTATATTTTTTTGATATAGACAGGATCTCACTGTGTTGCCCAGCCTGGTCTTGAACTCCTGGCCTCAAGTAATCCTCTAGGCTTGGCCTCCAAAAGTGTTGGGATTATGGGTGCGAGCCACCACACTTGGCTTCCTTTAGTTTATTAATATAGTGAATTACATTGATTGATTTTCAAATGTTAAACCAGCCCTGCATTCCTGGAATAAACCCCAGCTAGTCATAATGTATTATTATTTTAATATATTGTTGTATTTGATGTGCTAATATTTTGTTTAATTATCCTTTTAATAGAATCAGTAGTGATATCACCTCTTTCATTCCTGATGTCAGTCATTTGTGCTGTTCCATCTGGCAATTCCTTGTCAACTCTCACCTCATCCTTGAGTCACCCCTAAAGAGGGGCTCTGTAGCCAGTTCTGTTAACTTGTCATGGATTAATTCTGCAGTCACTCTGGTTATCTGTCTTTCTCTGATTATCTTAGCACTTGGAGTGTGAATTGAACAACTTAGCCCTTCTTATGATTCCTAAAACCCTAGGCTCTTTCATCTTCTTAATCTAGGTGAAGTATGGGCTCCCTTAAATCAGGAAATAGGGTTGAGGTCCCCCCTTTTTCTTACATCCCTCTTGGTGCAGCATGATGCAAATGTGGGTACACAATAGGTACCCGATTTGTAAATAATGATTGGTTGTCTCCTCCTATAGTAACACTTATTTTTTTTTCATTTTTTTTATTTCAGCATATTATGGGGGTACAGATGTTTAGGTTATGTATGTTGCCCTTGCCCCCCCTCCCCCGCTAAGTCTGAGTTTCAAATATGTCCATCCTTTGGGTGGTGCGCATTGCACTCTTTGTGTATGCATATACCCGTCCCCTCTCCCTCCTCCCCCCCCCCGCCCAACATCCAATGGATATTATTCTTATATGTGCACTTATGTGTTGATCAGTTAATACCAATTTGATGGTGAGTACATGAGTAACACTTATTTTTTGACCCAATTCCATTAATGTCCAAGTTGAAGCTTTTTCCTCCAATATAAAGCTTTCTATTTCAGAGCACATCCAATAATTCAGGAATATTTACAGGTATTACATTTCTTTTTTTTTCTTTCTTTTTTTATTACATTTGGACCTTTAAGAAACATATACCATCAGATATACCACTATTCAGTAAAAATCTATTCTAGTTTTTGGGAAGCACACATGTCACAGACTATCTTGCTTCTAATCTCTAAGACTTTACTGAGAGTTTATCAAAAAGATAGGCTCTGATCTATGGGACCCTGAGCCTTGAGGTTTTGAATGTTTTAATTATTGTAAAACAATTTCAAGTGGATGAACTTAATTCCCAGCTGTTTTTCTTCTGGAATGGGCTAATCATTTTGAAGTTATCTAGTCCATTACAAGAATATTCAATTCCTTGAGCTTTGTAATCTATTCTGTCTTTGGAAAGCCTGGTAAAAAAGTAATTTTTTTTCTGTGCAATAACATACCCAATATTAATTATAACAAAAAGCAGCAGATAATGTATACGTACTGTGTTCACCTTACTGACTACTCATAAGTTAGTAATTACTCTATGGAGACTATTTCTGGATCAGTACGATCCAAGTGTAGCAGTTGCAGGCTACACTCAACTCCTTCACATGACTCTTGATACCTGACATTGATTAAAAGTGAAAAAGGGTAAGTAAACAAATACATACTCATACATGATTACGTTTTCAAGAAGCCACCCTTTGCAGAAGTTAACCCTTTCAGGAAGATGTTGATGGGGACTGGGAAGGTTTAAAGCTATGGCTTTGGTAAGCACCCAGGTGAGCTGTAGGAAGGCATTTGTAAGAGTAGATTCTGCAGCATCAAAGGATAATTCTCTAAAAGAGGTGGGTGTTTTCTCAATTAATCTAAATTCTGAGGCTTTCAGCAGTTGAGGGTTAGAAACAAGAGCCAAAGAAAAAAGCCATCTTCACAACGCTTAAGAAAGGTGACTGTGCCATCAGGCTCATGATGCTAAATGGTCCAAAAGCCTTTGGTGGTGTAATATGGACAAGAAAAAAATTAATACACAAACCACATAACACCATTAAAACCAAAAAACATTTTTTCATTTAAAAAAGTATTTAGAACACATAAAACGAGGCAATATCTATTCCTTTTTCTCGTCTTCTGGTATGGGACGTGTTGGTGGCTCCTGCACTGTGGCACTGTCCGCTCTCTGAGCCGGTGTTGCTATCACTGGTTCCTTCCTCTGCCATATTGTTGGCCCCTCCTGCCCACTGTCCTTGTCCTCAGGAGTTGACATGCCTCTTCACCATTCTGTTGGCTTTCTGTTGTTTCTTCAAGGTGTGTCTCCTCTGTCTCCATTGGAATGTTCTCGTCGTCTTTCTTTTCCTCAGCTTTATTTGCCGCGTGCTCTTCCTCAGGAACAGCGCTGCTCTGACTGCGCTCCGCTTGCTCTGCTGCCTCCTTGTCCCTTGCCTCCTGCCTGGTATGGGCCTGCTCCTCTGCCTGCGCGATCTCAGCTGCAGTTTCCTCCATATCCACTTCTACCTTCAGACTGGACAACCTTTTAAGTTCATTGTTAAATGAATCTGTGCTTTCCAGGAATTTCCTCTTCTTTTCCTCATGTCATTCCTCTATTTGAAGAAGTCCAGCCTCTAGTTTGCGCTGATGAACCATTAAAGATTGAACCTGTCATTTGAGGACCTGCATTCTAGCTGTTGCGACAACTGACCGACGTCTGGCACCACACTCCCGCTAAGGATTTCACTGATGAGGTGGTGGTTTCTCTGGGAACAGGCAGTGGCTGTAAGCTTCATTGAGAAGCCATCATCATGATCATCTGGATCTTTAGCAGGCTGAATGCTCATGTACGGTTCTCCTTTCTCTATGCGAGACTGTGTCGACTTTCTTCCTCTAAAGCAGCTTCTGCACGACTTTTTGCATTTATGTAAGCAAGGTACGCCGAGGAATTATGATAGGCCTTCATAGATTCATTGTACTCGATCTTTTCTGCTTTGTATTCATTTAAATACGCTTGTTTCTCTTCATCAGTGAGATCTTGCCACATGCCATCAATAATCTTGCCAATCTCCCACAACTTTAGGTCAGGGTTAGAAGCCTTTACTTGGTCCCAGACTTTTCTGCTGTACCTCATCAGCGGCTTATGTGGTGACTTTGGGGGTTTTGGAATCATAATATCAGAGGAGGCCGTGACCCGGCTGTTGGTGCCTGGGTTCCCTCCCAGGCTGTAGTTGTAGATGAGATGACTGTATGGATTGTATCCCACAAACCCTGGTGTTCTGGGCATTTGTGTTACAGGAGCTGGAGTAGGAGGTGGGGCATAAGATGGTTTTTTTGACATTTTGAAAGATTAAGTTCTCAGTTCCTTAAGAATGAATCTGAGACACTGCGGGCAGAAAAAGCGCCCGCAGCTCCGGCTTCACTGCCCTTTGTGTGGCGCACTGGTATTACATTTCTTCATATGACAACATCCCTGTGAAGATAGGTTGCCCTCAGAGGAAATGACATGGGGATGTGGCTTTTCTTTCCTATAGTGATAGATAGTGGAGCCAGATCCAGGAGTCCTTTTTCTCCTGCCCATCAGCCCAGGACACTTCATGTGGGGCTGCATGACCACATCTTTGTTTGAAGATGTCAAATTTCTTTTAGACACTCACTTGAATCTTCTTTGAGGACATAGACCACAGGAGGGCAGAATTTAAAGAATACTTGAGGTTTCTTGAAAGCAGTTTTGTACCTCAGTTTGGCTACTGAATTGGTTATGTGACATTGGGCAAGATTTATACATTACACGTGCCTCAGTTTCCTTATTTGTTGAATGAGATAGCTGGACTAGGGAAATCTAAAAGCTGACAGTATTCAGTCTCCATGTTTCATCTTCTAAGGTCATCAGCAAAAGAAAGAAACCCCAGTATCCTGATATTTGCAGGGGTTTCTGGCCTGAGCTCCCATGGCTTCTGGCTTGGGTCCGCCAAGGATTCTGCATCTCTCTCAAACAGCTTCATTTTTTTTACCAGATTTTAATCCTAATGCCCAACAATGTCAAAGAGAGTCAACCTCTGAAATGAAAATACTGTTACAGGTGGAGGAGAAACCAGAGAGAAAGAGTGCTGCCTGAGCATGAGAATTCTCTCTTGCAGGATTTGGCCCTGCACAGTTATTAAAGTTTTGGAGGGTACCAGAATATGCCACCCTAAAATATGGCTCTTTGGCATACGAATTATTTTGAGTTAAAGGAAATTGAGAACCAGCAGGCATAGGAAAAGCTCTTTACTAACTGCCTAAAAATAGAGTTTACAGTCCTCCTTTTGTAAAAGAAATTTACATTTATAAAGGAAATTTCCATTTGTAAAGATCTATCTATATCAGGAAGAGAGTTGCTCCTTGAGATAAGACTTTTATCTGCATAACAGGACAACCCTGATTTACTTATCATTTCCTCTCCTCCCCTTCCCATAACTTGCCTCCTTCACCCAGAAGTCCCAAACCCATTTTCCTTTGTTTAGCCTAAGATGGTATATAAACTTCAATCATCCCCATGCCTCCTTGAGTGTCATTTCTTTGTGAAACACTTGTGATAAGCACATAGCTAAACTGTCTTTCCCTTGTTAATCTGTCTTTTAACAGTTTCATTTCCAGGACCCCAAGCAATGAACCTAAGATGGATAAAGGAAATAGATTTTTTTCTTCCCCCAAGTTTACAGATTACAACGAAGAGTTAACCACATTAAAATAAATGTTTTTACAACATTTTCTAATTTAACCCTTACATGGGCAGCTGGATAGGCTGGGAAGGTTGATTTACTGGGTTTTCAGTTTAGTTTGTCAATACCTACTTTTCACAAAAGTATCAGGCACAATCATGATAATCCCTAAATCACTGGAATGATGCAGCAATGTCTCACAGAAATTATATATTTGAAATAAATATCTCTCATTCAACTAGGCCTTTTTGACAACAAATTTATTAATACATGCTGAATAAAAAACATCATTAATGGTCCCAAGCTGTATTTTCTTTCTTGATTTTCATTTCAAGAAGCACAGAATTTCTTTAGAAAAATAAAACAAAGAAAAAAAAAAGAATAAATGAATAGCTGGGTGCGGTGACTCATGCCTATAATCCTAGCACTCTGGGAGGCTTAGTTAGGAGGATTGCTTGAGCTGAGGAGTTCGAGACCAGCCCGAGCAAGAGTGAGGCCCCATCTCTACTAAAAATAGAAAAATTAGCCCGCTGTCATGGCCAAAGCCATTAGTTCTAGCTACTCAGGAGTCTTAGGCAGGAGGATCGCATGAGCCAAGGAGTATGAGGATGCCATGAGAGATTATGATGCCACTGCACTCTACCTGGGGAGATAGAGTGAGACTCTGCCTCAAAGGAAATAGTTTTAGCAACTTTAATTTAAAAAGAAAAAAGAATAAAAGAACATTCTGTTCCTATAAAGAATGTAGATTACTAAAACAATGCTAGTATGCCAGTGCCTCCCTGGAGCCCTTACTCCCTTCATTCTGGTCTCTGTTCAAATGTCACCCCTTTAAGGACCTATATAAACAAATTTCATTGACCTCCTATATGGTTTTTTTTTTTTTTTTTTTTGAGACAGAGTCTCACTTTGTTGCCCTGGCTAGAGTGAGTGCCGTGGCGTCAGCCTAGCTCACAGCAACCTCAAACTCCTGGGCTCAAGCGATCCAACTGCCTCAGCCTCCCGAGTAGCTGG
>CAUYSK010043382.1:0-20750 GCA_963575035.1 Avahi laniger | reverse complement strand
CCTTAGGATATTAGATGTATTTAAAAATATTCTTATGTTAGAAAATGACATAGGACATTTAATTTTCCTTCCTGTCAATCACTAAAGCTAATATTAACATCATTTGTGGGGTTTTCAATTAAGATTATAATTTTACATTTGAGTAAGTTTAATATATACACATTAATTTAGTTAATCAGTTTTTAAAAACTACTCTTTATTAATATCTTCACTGGATTTCATAAAAAGTAGTTCCCCATCTCTCAGGCTAGTGAGGAAAGCTAATAAATAGTAAATATATTGATAATCAAGTAGAGTATGTAATGGGGTGGGGATGCGGAGAGAAACTGTTATAACTGCTCTGTGGTGTCATGGGACTGGATAAGGCATCTAAGATGATGACATTTAAATAAGTATGTGATAAATGAGAAGCAAACAGCCAAGGGAATTTCAAAAATGGTCTTCTCATCAGAGAGCACCAGGAAATACTGTGAGATTGAATCATTGGAAGGCACATGTAAAACGTATATGGACAGCAATAAATGAATCACGAGACACACTCATGGGTTAGTTGGCGAAAATCAATACAAATGGTCCTAAAAGTTTTGAAATTTATTTTATAGGGAAAGGCAGATGGGAAAAGAGAAACTGATATTTTTTATTCTCTCTAATATATGTATTTTCTTATGGTAACAGTAACTGGCTTTTGTTGAGTGCTTGCTACGTGGTATTCGCTACATTAATAATTGTATAGATATTATTTTATAAAACGAGATCGTATTCCAGGGAGTATGTGACTTAAGTTCACTCGTTAGTAATTGGCACAGAGAAGATTGAAAATTCACAATTTCTAACTATTTCTTCTACACCATTCCATTTCCCCAAAACACTGTTTCATTTAAATTTTATAAATGCATGTAGATTGTGTGATGTCTACTCCTGAGAGTGAGGACAGAGCACCCCAACTTATAGCTTGCATCACCTGGGGGAGCAGGGCTCAGGGATCTACCACTGAGCTCTTCTAGCCAGTTCTCCTTAAAGCTCAAACACAGAGAAAGAGCTACGGGTCAAAGAACAAAGCCTTGGCTTTTATTCTGCCCATTAGGGATAAGGTTTTCCTTTGTAAAATTTTAAGGCTACTGGGATATAAAATTTAACCCGATTTCTTCTGAATGAGGAAAGTCTGGACTATACACCCAGTATGGTAAAGCTTATTAGAGACTCTGCATCCCCTGAGAGAATTCTTCCTAAATCTTCCTTCATTTTACAGGGGACTGTTTTCAATCAAGACAACTGTTTTAATTCAGAATCAAAATCCAGAGAAATAAGAAAATTATAGCTATTATAATATCATAATAGGCTCTCAAGGAAAGACAACAGTGAAACTGTTGCCTCTAGAGGATTCCACAGGGCGTCATTGAGAGCCAAAATTAGAATGCAGTTATTAGATATTCATTTCCAACTTCTGGATCACACAGTTGCTTTTAGTTAGCAATATAGTGGAATGGTCTCTAAAGAGTCTTAATACTCTTAATTTTTATCTCTTAAAAATGTAAATGCTTTTAGACTCTGCTTTTTTGATTGTATAGACTTTTGTTTAATTACAAAAATAATACTTATAAAAATCAATAACACAAAATCGTGTGGATCTAAAGCCTACCTTTTTCTTTACCTCAATATATTCATAAATATATTTTTAATTAATGGGTTTACACCAGGCATATTTTTATGTAACTTGCTTTGTTAACTTAATCCAACATCATAGTTATTTCTCTATTTTAGTACTAGATCAATCCATTATTTTCAAGGTTCATAGAAACCTATGGTAGGCACATAACACAGCTTATTTAATCTTCACTTACAGACATTGAGTTTGTTTTCAGTGATTAGCTATTAAAATTTTAACATATTTGCATATCTCATATATAGTCTCATCATATATGTACATTTGCAAATATATGCACCTCTATTTATATATATATAGCTTAACTGTAATTCTTACATTAATATGTATACATATGTATGTGTGTGTATGAATATATGTCTATGTGTGTTTTTATACATGATTTTCCCCTTAGGAGCCAAGAATAGAATGGATGGGTCAAAGATAAGGTGGGATTCAAATTTTACTATATATAGCCAAATAATGTGCAAAATAGCACATACAAACAGTGTCAACATTACATTAGAATTCCATTTATCCACTCACTTGCTGACACTGATTGTTAATTCAGTTCACTATTGTGAATATAATGGAAAAAATTTGTTATCTCATCATTGTCCATCATTTGTATAGAGGAAAAATAGCTTAGTGTTCTGTTTGAAAGCATATCAATAAAAAATATAAAATTGATTTCTAAGTCTATAAACTAAGTATCCTGTGATTGTTTTTTTTTTTTTGCCTCTCTATAGTCTTTCTGGGAGAAATAATAATAATGATAAAAAGAACAAAAAGTTACAGATTTGCACATTTGTATTTATCTTACAGTTACAAGCTCTTGGATTTATTATCTTCTTTGTATCCCCACAGCATCTGTGTCTGTTATCATGGCAGAAACTGAAAACAGAAACCCTAAAGCTCAGAGAAATGAAATGACTTTGCCAAGGTCATACATGATCAAATGAGACAATATGTGAAAATGATTTTAAAATTGTAAAAATCCTTGTATAACTTTAAGAACTGGGAATTTGAAGATAGGAAATAATTTGCCTTACTGAATAAAAGGGAATTCATGCTTCTGGGCTGAAAAGCTGAGATCTGCCAAACATTAAAATTGACATGTTTAAGAAAGCTCTTTCTTTGTATTCAGAGACTGCTCTGAGACAGGTGCACGTCAGGACACAGCTGCCATCTCCTGCCTAGCAAAATCATTGCTGGAATCTGGTCTTTGCAAGAGTTGAGCATACATTTTTCATAGACTACTGAAAGGGATCTGAAACAAGAATTCTTCAAACAGTCCTGGCAGTATCAGGTTATATTAAGTACTGAAAATAAAAGATACAAACTGAGTGTGCAAGGGGACCACATAGTTTAACACACAGCAAGGATTGTTTTCCATCTTAAATTATTGCTATTATTTTTCTCTGAGATGGATAATTAATTTTCACTCCAGTAGATAGGTGATGTACCTGAACCTAATGTTTAAAAACACTTGAAAGTAAACACATACAACAAACATACAAAATGCATGCACACAGTCACAAGAACGAGCATACTCACATGCAAATGTGCATGCATACACTAATACATTATTCCACAATGGAAACAGGAACAAAAACAAGGAAAGCCTGCATATTCCTATAACCAGTATATACATTATGCAGACTTATACTCTCAAGTAACTACAGTACTCACACAAATACATGGAATCATACACAAGACAAAAATGCATACATACACAAACAAGATAAAATGTACAGTACATGCATGCTTAGATGCATATGTAAAAATTTCATGCACAGAAAGAAATAACAATACATACTTGTTCAGAGACTTATAGAAGGTTTAAGATCAGGATAGCCCAAATAACAAATCTCAGCAAAGATATTACAAAAACAATAATAACAAAATTACGTACTACTACCCCTCAAAGAATATACCAATAAAATCCAATTAGCAAGTCAATGTAGCAAGACAACATAAAGATAATGTGTCCTGAAAAAATTGGGTTAATGCCAGAGATATACACATTTTTTTAAAAAATGATAAATTTATGGACCATTTTTATTTGAACAAAATTTATTATTTCTAAACAAACAGCTGAGAGTAATTTATCATTTTATTAGTAAACATTTTACCAAGCCCTAATATGCATCAGGCCCTGGTAAATTCTGTGGATACAAACATGTAATAGGTTATGACACTTGCCTCTGTGGAGATCCAGATATTGATGCAACATATAGTGATGTGTCAGTATGGCAAGTGCCTGGCAGCATTGTTTATGGACAAGATGGGTACGTTACACAGGGGTACCAAAATTGGCCTGTTTAGGACGGTTAAACTCAGGAGAGTGACCTCAAGAGATTAATGCCAGAGTTGCATCTCAAAAAGAAAGAAAACAATTAATTAAGTTAAAAAGGGTAGGTAGAACATTTTAGCTGGTGATAGCATATAAGTAAAACCACAGAGAATTCTAAATATGGCATGAATGTGAGAATAACTTCAAGAACTTTGTATTCATCATAGAGGACTAAGCAAACGCAACCTCAGAGGCTGGTAGTGGACAGGTAATTTAAAACTTTGATTGTCTTTTTTTTCTTAACCTATATTTACAGCAAGATTTTAAACAGGAAAGTGACTCAGTCAGACCCATTTCATATTATTCTCTGCTATCTGGAAGTGAATAGAACTCAGCTGAGCAGGTTTGAGACAGGGGGCATTTTGAAGGATTAAGTTGTCTAGGCCAGATGATGAAAACATTCGTCAGATCAATGTGAATGGAACAGAAAAGGATGGATGTGAATTTTAAAATATTGAGGATTCAAAAACTGGAAAAAGTTAATGATCATTTGAATGGGAATGTAATAAAGTAGTTTCTGGTGCTATTCTCAAGTTTGTTTGAAGCTCAGTGGAGAAGTCTGGGATAAAAATATGTAATAATGCGTTCATAGCTTATATCATAGATATACATCCGCTTATATAATTTTAGATGAATAATCAGACCAAGACAGAATTGTAAGGATTACTATCATTTAGGAGATGGACAAAGGAAGAGGATCCTTCCAAGATGTACAGTAGTTTAAATAGATGATAAGTGTAGGCGGGACTACAGAGCATCTCATCAGAATGTGAGTTTAAGAGATGCAAACATTGGTGAAGAACACATGTCTTCGAGGATTGAAGGAGAAGAGAAGATGAAAAATTTCAGTGGAGGCTAGAATTTGACTTTTCATATTAAATTTTTGGGGCAAATTTAGTGTAAATTCAAGACACTCGAAGGCTGAAGTATAATATCCAGTAAAAAAAAAAAAAAAAAAACTTAACTGAGTTTTATTATGTAATAAGAATTTTCCTGACCACTTTAAATGAAATGGCTCTGTTCTCCCTATTTTGTAGATGAGAAAATTGAAGGATAAATAATTTGCTCCAGGTTACTCATTTAGTAAATGGTAGAGGCAGGGTTTGAATGCAAGCAATTGGTTCTCAGACTCAATAGTACTTTAAAGTGCCGAACTGCATAGACCACAGAAGGGAGCGTGTTAAAACACAGGGAAAAGAAAAAAGAGACAGAATTAGCAATGTTTGAAAAAGTTGAGAAATGATGGTGTGAAGGATACAGATTGAGAGTTTAATGATGGAGACAAAGAGAAATATTTCATCAACTGAGCCTTGAAAGAAAATAAAAATGGGCGAGGATGAAGATACATCTATGCTAGCAACTAAAAGTTAAGGAATGTTATGCTTGGAAGCTTCATGCTTTTGAAGCTGAAGGAAGAAATCGCTTGCTCGAATGCACCCTTTCACCCTTGTCTACTGTCCGAATTCTAAAAAAAATAAAAAGGAAAGAAAAAAGAAATCCCTCCTTGTACCTTTAGCCAAACCTTCCATCTATTCCTTAAATTTAATTCCATTCCATTCTTCCAGGGACTTGAATTCTTACTCCTATGTCTTCACCTTCTCCCACAAGATTGACAACTTCTTTTCTATCATTTCACACCAATTTCTTTGGAGGTAAGTATACACTCAGGAAACCGTCACCACAATCTATGCCATAAACCTGTGAATCACCTCCAAAGGTTTCTACTTACCTTTTTTTCCCTTCCTCCCTCCTCTCCTCTCCTTCCTTTCTCTCTCTCTCTTTTCCCTTTCTATTATTGTTGTCGTTTGTGATAAAGAATATAAGTTCCACCCTCTTAGCAAAATTTTAAGTGTACAATTTGGCATTGTTAACAATTGATACCACACTTTACGGTAGATTTCTAGGACTCATTTATCTTGTAAAACTGAAACTTTTTATACTTTGACTAATATTTCCCCATTCCCTCCTCCTCCAAGTCCCTGACAGCCACCATTCTTCTCTCTGTTTCTATGAATTTGACTGTTTTAAATTTGTTATAGACGTAGAATCATGTAGTATTTGTAGACACCAAAGATAACACAAGAAAAGAAAAAATACAGGCCAATAACTGATGAACATAGATGCAATAATCCTTAACAAAATATTAGCAAACTGAATTCAACAGCACCTTAAAAGGATCACATATCATTAACAAGTGAGATTTATCCATGGAATTCAAGAATGTTTCAACATACACAGTATTGTATTCATCAGTGTCATACACTACGTTAACAAAATGCAAGACAAAACCCTTATTATCGCATCAATGGATGCAGAAAGCATTTGACAAAATTCAATACTCTTTAGTTCTACCATCTTTAAAAACAGTTTTCCTGGCACTTATTTAATAAGAAAAATTCTTTCATTTTCTGTTAAAATATTATTTCTCCATGGGAAACTTTATATTTTGTCCTCCTGCATTGCCCAGCATTTCCTTATTGTAACATTTTATATTTTTAATTACATATTGAATATGTGTATCTTTCCCCCACATAATATAAATTCCTTGAAAGTAGGGACCATTTCTGTCTTCTTTAAAATCAGATGGTTGAGCACAGACCCTAGTATGTAATGATTACTCAATTTTTTTAAATAAAAAAGCACATATACTAAATGAATAAATGAGTGGATGAAGATGTGAGTGCTTTGTAATAAATCTATATGTTTTCCACCATTGTTGCATATGTAGTTTAATATTAGGAAAGATCTATTTTAAATAGCCTAATTTCCTCTATGTAAAACCTTTTTAAGGCAGGTACTAGTGTGAATCCTATATCCCTTGTCGTTTTTATCAATAGATAGTGTTATAACCTGTATTACACTTATATTCAAGTTTAAAATTTTTGCATGAATAATGAAATTCTCATGATCTGTCCTAAGTCTATTTCTTCCACTCCATCTGCTAATATTTTTCCCTATATTCATGCTGCTCCAGGCACATTGGCTTTATTGTTGCTCCTTAAACATGCCCAGATCTTTTTCATTTCTGTCCTTTTGCACTTGATGTTTAATTTGATTGCATCCCAAATCACAGGGTTTTCTCCTGCACATCATTCCAGTCGCCTCTCTTTTTAGTTCCTTAAGGTAGAAGATTATGTTCCTGATCTTAAGATCTTCCTTATATTTCTTAGTTGTTTAGTGTAAGTGTTTATAACTACAAATAAGGAGTAGTTTCATGGCATCTTATAAATTTTAATATGTTTTGGTTTTTTTCATTCAAAAACAAAGTATTTTCTAATTTTTCTTATGGTTTTTTTTCTTTGATCCATTTATTATTTAAGGAAGTGGCGATTGATTTCCACATACTTTTGAATTTTCCAATTATTCTTCTGGTTTTGATTTCTAAGTTTATTCTGTTCTTGTCATGGATTATGTTTCGTATGATTTCAGTCTTTTTAAATATATTGTGATATTTTTCTAGATAACACATGGTCTGTCCTGGTGCATTTTCCATGTGTCCTTGAGAGAGAACCTGCATTTTGCTGCTGTGTATAATATATACATACACATACTGTATTTGGTTTATGATATTCTTGTCTTTTATTTCCTTGCCAATATTCTGTCTGGATAGTCTATCTATTATTGGAAGTGGGTTTTGAACGTTCCAACCATTATTATTAATCTATTTCTCACTTCTGCCAGTTTTTTTTCTATCATATTATTAGAGGCACACTTGTTAAGTGAATTCATGTGTATAATTGTTATATCGTCTTGATGAATTTATCTTTTGTCATTATGTGGTGTCTATTTTTGTCTCATTTGACAATTTTTGTCTTAAAATACATTTTCTCTGTTAGTATAGTACTTCAGTTCTTTTCAGTGACTGCCATCCTTAAACGTTCAACTATCAACCTGTTTGCATGTTTGGGTTAATAGTGAGTGACTCACAGAGAACAATGTGTTGGATCTTTTTAAAAAATATCTTCTGCTAATATCTGCCTCCTAAGTGAAAGTTTAATCTATTACCATTTAATGTTACTGGATTTACTTTGTTCATTTTGTTACTTGTTTTTATATATATTATGCAATTTTTCTGTTCCTTTACCCCATTCTGCATCCTCTTTCTTAGGCAAATAATTTTTCTTTTTAAAACAATTCTGACATGTATTTTCCCATCTTTATTGAAGTATAATCGACAAATAAAATTGTATTTACTTAAGGTGTACAACATGATGATTTGATGAATTCTTTATGAAATGAATCGTTGTGAAATATATGTGTATTGTGATATGAAATCATTGTAATATGGTTACTACTATCAAACTAACTAACATATCCATTACCTCACATAGTTGCTCTTTTTGTGTGTGATGAGAACATTTAAGATCTATTCTTGTAGCAAATTTGAATTATATAATATATTCTTATTAACTACTCACCATAGCATATGTTAGATCTCCCAAAATTATTTCTTCTTGCATAAATGAAATGTAATATACTTTGATCTATATTCTACATTTTCCCTATCCTCAGCTCCTAGCAAACAAGTACTCTCTGATTCTATGAGTTCAGAATTTTGAGATTACACATATGACTGAGATTGTGTAGAATTTCTCTTTCAGTGTCTGGTTTATTTCATGTAGTATATTGTTCTCAAGGTTTATCCATGTTGTATAATGGCAAAATTTCCTTTTTTTAAGACTCCACAATATTCTATCATCACATGAATATATATCTCATATATGCACACACATCTGTCTGTATGAATATATATCACATCAATATATATTACATATTCTTTATCCATTTGTCCATCAATGGACACTTAGATGTTTCCATATCTTGGCAATTGTGAATAATGCTGCAGTGATCATGACAGTGAGGATGTATCTTCAATATAGTGATTTTATTTCCTCTGGATGTATATACAGAAGATAAATTGCTGAATCACATAGTAGCTTATTCAATGTGTAGACTCATGTCTTTCATAAAATTTGGGACATTCCTTCACATTATTTCTTCAAATATTCTTTCTGCTTCTTTCTCATTCTATTCTTTCTTCTTTAGGGACAACCATTATGAGTATTGGTCCATTATGTATTGTCACACAGTACTTATGTTCTCTTCATTTTCCTCCTCCTCCTCCGCCTCTTCCCCCTCTACTATGTGGGATGCTGTTCTGTTCATCCTATTGGGCGGTCACTTATTGCTTTGTTTTACCCCTTCTACTATTGTTTTATATGACCTCTGAGCTTTAGCTTTGGGGTAGTTTTACTCTGGTGGATTTCTGTTATGCTGATTCATGAATAATGCAGTTCTGAGTATTTCCTGCAGGGCAGGTCTGAACTTGACATATTTTCTCAGTGTTTACTTCTGTGGAAAAGTCTTTATTTCTCCTTCATATATGAAACATAGTTTTTCCAAATACAAAATTCTAGGCTGGCAGTTGTTCTGTTTAAGAATACTGAAGGTGGGTGGTCCCACTTCCTTTTGGCTTGTAAGATCTCAGTTGAGAATTCTGCAGTTAGCCTGATAGATTTTCCTTAGTAAGTTACTTGACGGTTTTGCCTCACATCTCACAGGAGTTCCTCCTTTGTGTCTTTGGACAGTCTGATGACTATGTGTCTTGGTGATTGCCTCTTTGCAATGGATCTTCCATGTGTTCATTGAGCTTGTCCTTGGATGTCTAAATCTCTAGTAAGACCTGGAAAGTTTTCCTCAATTATTCCCTCAAAGAGGTTTTCCAGACCTTGTGAATTTTCTTCTTCACCCTCAGGGATGCCTATGATACTTATATTTGGCCTTTGTACATACTCTCATGGCTTTGTAGGCTTTGTTGATTTCTCTTAATTCTCTGATCTTTATTTTTGAATGACTGAGTTAATTCAAAATAGTTGTCTTCAAGCTATGAGATTCTTTCTTCTGCATGATTTAGTCTATTCTTAAAATTTTCCACTGTGTTTTGTATTTCCCTAAATGAATTTTTCATTTTTTTTTCAAATATATGTGTCTCTTTAGTGAATTTTTCATTCATTTCCTGAATTGCTTTTCTGGTTTCTTTGAGTAGGTTTTCCATTTTCTCTTGGATTTTATTAAGCTTCCTTACAATTCATATTTGAATTCTTTATCTGTCATTTCAATATTTCCATTTTGGTTGGTATCCATTGTTAGAGTGTTCTCTTTTGGTGATGTCCTTTCACTCTGATGTTTCATACTTTATACTTTCTCTGGGGCCTTGATCATTTTCTTTCTTACTCTGTTCTCCATATTGTCCTATTCAATTCCAAAATTTCCTTTTTAGATAATTTTTATTTATCTGTATTCTCTATTTGATAAGACATTGTCATTATACCTTCATCTAACTAATACAGCATAGTTTTCTTTAGTTATTTGAACATATTTAAACTAGCTTCTTTGATGTTTTGCCTGATAAATTCACCATCTTGGCCCACACAAAAGCAGTTGCTATTGTCTGTTTTATTTCCTCTGTGTATGGATTGCATTACCTATTTTTTATTTCTCAATGTTTTTATGAAAACTGGATAATTTAGAAACTGAAATAGCCTTTAATTTCTATTTATTGTGCTTTGTCTTTATTTTCTATTCCTGAAAAATACTCTGCCTGATACAATATCATGTATCAAGAATTTAAAAATCTGCAAGGAAATATTCCTACTTTAATTATACAGATATTACATAATTCTTTTATAATTATTTATGTGTGCTATTCATGAAGTATAACTTTTGATATAGATGGATAACATATACATTTTCTGATATCAAGCATACCAATTAGGTATTGAAATCCCCTAAAGATTATGGCATATCTATGTATACTTGGTGAATGTTTGTAGTACATCAAATTCATATATAGATTTTGAAACAATAGTCAGTTTACTTAAACACAGCTATTAATCAGTGAAAATTATACATAATCTCATACTTCTTGACTTTTGAATTAATTTTCTAATTCACTCCATTGGAAAGCTATACTTTTTAATAAATAAAATAATAAAGAGTTACATTAATGCCTCTCTATGTTTTTTTTCTTATTTTCTACTTTTCCTGGAAAGAATTTATATTTAAGGGGTCCAAAATCTCAGTGTTTTTTTCATATAATATTCTCATATAGCCAAAAAGAGTGACCATCTGGTACAAGGCATAAAATGTAATAAAATGGAATAAGGCCCCTAAATAATGCAGGCTGTAACTAAATAACTAGTCTTTCAATTAGACACTGGAGACTTTCTTATGGTTTCTATGAAAGAGTGTCAACAAGGGACACATACAGTGCAATAATTCTCTGCTGCCCTATTTTCTAAGGTAAAGATTTACTTTCACAGATGAATTTAAAACTTTTTCACTGTATGAAATGTGACATTCTTGTAAGTGGTCAAAGCAGTCACTGTGCATGTCTCCTAGAATTTAAATAAGGCTTTATTTTGGACTAATAAATTGATTGAACTAGCAGCTGATGGCATAAATACAGGAATAATGTCTCATCATTTTTTATATGTAACTTAACTTTTAATCAAAGCGAAATAATTGTGCTTCTCTACTCTCATTCTGTTGCCTCTACCTCTAGGTCTAAATATTAATTCATTGTCAACCTTCAATGTCTTTCTATTACTCTATTGTTATTTTAATAAATATACTCATCTTCTCTAAAAGTCAAAATCAAATGATTTGTTATGCTTTCCCTGGCCTACTCCTAGGCAAAGTTTGTTTTTTCAATTTTGGAGCTTCTACGCACTCTGTAAAAGTTGAGATAAGCAAGAGTTGAGCTCCAGGTGTTAAGAAAGCCCTGTCTGACTTGTGTATAGGTTTTAAGGAAGAAAATACCTTGGGGAGGTCACTATATGCAGGAAAAAAGTTTTATACACTTGTCCTGAAATAAACAGGCTCAGAATGCATTATGAAAACGAAATGCTATCATAAAAATAACTCTGGTATAAAGTAAAAGATAAATATTTTAGTCAGTAAAACTTTAACTCTGCCTTCAAAAAACATCCAGAATTAGCACTCAAGAATGGTTTGGTGAAGCTCCCTAGTTATGCCTCCTTAGAAGCATACAACTAGAAAGAAGAAGGTAGCAAGGATTAAAAATAACAGCAACAAAAAAGAAATAAAATGAAACAAACAAGCTCTTGATATGAATTAAAGACATAAGTTCATCACACTCAAGATAGTGGTTTTAGTCATAAGAAAAAATGATTAAAAATGGAGTTGAAAAGAAGCAAAGACCCTCTTTTATTTTGCACACTGTCACTTAATCACTTTTTCTGTCTTCATTCTTCCCTCTCTTCCTGATAAACGTGGCTGGTATAGCACAAGGAGGTTAATGAGATGTTGCCAAATGAAGACATGTTCTCATTTGTTGAGAATTCTAGGGAATAGGTATTGAACAGTTGGAAGATCAACAATGGGAAAGTGAATTAAGCAACCTCTATTTTCAGATTTGTAAATGGAAGGGTAACTTTCCTTTTCTGTTTTACTTCTTCCCCTGATCATTGGAGAGGGAAGAGAGTTAAGAATCAGACTGAAGCAAACAGAAAAGTTTCTAGAAACTTATGACTTAACCTTTCTCTTTAGGGAAAAGGATTCCTACCCAATGCACGACAGGAGATCAGGTCAAGGTAGGTAGCCTTAGCCTGTTTAATGAAGAAATTTCATTACCAACAAGAATGACAACAAAACTCTATGCCTTGATTTTAACCCTCACTTAATCGATATTTTTCAAAATGGATTTAGTTTGTCTGGATTTTCCTTTTTATAAAACACGGCAATCTAGTGCAACAATAGGATGCATGATTATTTGGATATTTGAGATTTTTCCAATGGAAATAATATTAATATAGAAAATCTTCATATTAATTTATAGTAATGGTTTTATAAGAGATTTTATGTAAATACATTTTGTAACAAATCAAAGGTCCCCAGAAGTAGGAATTCCAGTAGCATTATGGCCACCCTTATACTGCAGGTATTCACAGAAGCTGCTATCATTAGAAAAATAGAAGAGTTAATAGTGAAGAAGCTGGAGTGAATTCTGAATCTTCTTGGGAGTCTCATTATGCCTGTGCTAGTATAGAACTCTCATGATCTCTACTGTAGATATAATAGAATGTCTTATAAGTAATTATAGGTATATAGCAGATAGCTGTCCCAATGCTACAGTTAAAGCAATAGTAAGTATTTGCAACGAGCTGAAGCAAGGAAAAGATTGAGCATCAAAAGAAAATGGAGAATATTCTGTTTTCAGAAAATTTACAATTTATTTTCAAGCACTGAAAATTCAGCCTCCAGATATACTTCTTAAACACACAAGAGACATGTTGCCCAGGCTGGTGTTGAACCTGTGGCCTCAAATGATCTTTCTGCCTTGGCTTCCCAATGTGCTGGGATTATAACCATCTGCCCACATCCAACATATCTTTGACAAAGCAGACAGCAATGCACACTGGGGAAAAGAAGCCCTATTCAATAAATCATGCTGGGAAAACTGGATAGCCACATGCAGAAGAATGAATCAGGACCCCCTATCTCTCAGCACTCACAAAAATCAATTCAAGATGGATAAAAGATTTAAATGTAAGGCATGAAACCATAAGAATTCTAGAAGAAAATGTAGGAAAAACTCTTCTAGACATTGGTCTAGGCAATGAATTTATGACTAAGATCCCAGTGGCAATTACAGCAGCAACAAAAATAAATAAATGGTACTAGATGAAATTAAAAAGTTTCTGCACAGCTAAGGAAATAATTAGCAGAGCAAATAGACAAACCTCAGAATAGGAGAAAATATTTGCAATCAACACATCTGACAAAGGGCTGATATCTAGAATCTACAAAGAAATCAAACAAATCAGCAAGAAAAAAACCCTAACAACCCCATTAAAATGTGGGCAAAAGACATGAACAGAAGCTTTTCAAAAGAAGACAGACAAATGGCCACTAAACATATGAAAAAATGCTCAACATCACTAATCATCAGGGAAATGCAAATTAAAACCACATTGTGATATCATCCGACCCTAGTCAGAATGGCTTTATTAAATACCCGAAAACAGTAGATGCTGGTGTGAGTGCAGAGAGAAAGGAACACTTACACGCTGTTGATGGGTGTGCAAATTAGTACAATCCCTATGGAAAACAGTATGGAGATTTCTCAAAGAACTAAAAGTAGATCTAGCATTTGGTCTGGCAATCTCACTACTAGGTGGGAAAGGAAAAGAAGTCATTTTATCAAAAAGACACCTGCACCAGAATGTTTACTGCAGCACCACTGCAAAGATGTGGAATCAGCTCAAGTGCTCATCAACTCATGAGTGGATTAACAAAATGTGGCATATATATATACCATGGAGTACTACTACTCAGGCATAAAAAGGGATGAATTATTGTCTTTTGCAGCATTTTGGAAGGAACTGGAGACCATTCTCCTAAGCAAAGTATCTCAAGAATGGGATAACCAACACCGCATGTACTCTCTAATAAATTGGAACCAACTGATGTGTGCACCAGGGAAGTAAAAGTCATAGGAAATCAAGCAGGGGGAGGGCGGAAGAGGAGAGGAACAAAAATCTACCTAATGGGTACAATGAACACTATTGGGGTGATGGGCACATTCGTGGTCCTAATTTAAGCCACGTATCAAAAACATCTGTATCCCCTTAATATTTTAAAATAAAAAAACAAAAAAATCACACAAGAGTGTATATACAAATAAATGCATAAGTAAATATAAATGCATCCTTGAATTTAAAATAATTTAAAAAATAAATCTCTCCTATAACATAAAATGACAATCAATGAAAAATTGAGGCATCAAATGAATCTCTTAAGTAACTCAGTAATAGTGAAACATTTCCTAAGGAACACTGGCAAGTTCTTGAAATATGGGACAAAGATGAATATTATGCAAGTTACTTAAAAAAGAAAATATAAAATTATAAAAGGTGACAATATGACATGAAAATAATGAAGACACGTTTATTTGAAGTTATGAAATTCTTTCCATTATATTTCAAGTTTTATCTCTTTAGAGGTAAATTTAAATAAATTTAAAATGTAATACTTTTAATTAAAACAGGATGTATAATAAAGTTCCGTTTCAAATATCTCCAATTTTCTCACTTGTTTATTCCTTTTTTATCCCCTCTCCAACTAATTTCTCCATTTTTATCTTCCTACATTTAAATATTCATAGTGAATGCTTGGTATGAAATTATAAAATTCAACAAATGTTAATGATAGTTATTTTTCAATGTTATATTTTTCTTTTCTATTTTATAAACCTATTTTATCTGAATAGAATATATAAATGTGTTTCTCCATTCTTTGCTAAATAAATATTTTTAAGTGAAAATTTACTACTTTTTGATATGAAACTGTAAGTTGTTTGGTAATTCCTCTACTCTGCTTTAGATAAATTAATTTTCTTAATTGATCCTCTTATTAATAGAATTAGAAAATCTGTTCAAAACACTTTCTGTAAGAACTTGTAAAATCATTAAAGTTTCAAAGGCATAATATGACAAGGTTCTGGGGAAAACAGAAACCTCAAGAAATAAGAATGGCTTTTGCTACCACTCTTACCCTGTAGACATTTGCCAACCAAAAGAAGAATGATTCAACGAGAAGACAATATCCACACCGAAGCATGGAGGGATTAGTTATGTAAATGCAGAAAAATTCTTAGCAATACATGTGAAACACAGTTAAAAGGTCAAGTTTGTATATATTACATCTCCCAGAAGGAAAGAGGAGAGGAAATGGAAGAAGAAATACGTGAAGAGATTAATATCTGAGAATTCCCCCTTACCAAAGAAAGACAAAATGTCACAGATTCGAACAGTGCAATGAACTCCAAACAACATAAAAACACACAAAAATGTACCAAAACACATGAAGGACAACTTTCTAAAAAAGAAAAGGAAATTTTTAAAGTACCCAGAGAGTTAGATACATTATCTCTAAAGAAAAAAATAGCTTCATAGTTGCTTCTCAACAGAATCAACAGGATCCTTTAAAACAAAACAAAACATAAAATTTCCTGTGCTTTGAGGAGAAAATATATTTCCTTTTTTATTTTTTAATTTTTAATTATTATGGGCACATAATGATTGTATGTTTTTACATGGTACACATGATGTTTTGATACAGACATACAATGTAAATTAATCAAATAAGGGTAATTGGAGTATCCAACACCTCAAGCATCTATTATTTCTTTGTGCCAAGAACATTTCTATTCCACTCTTTTAGTTATTTCAAAGTATACCCTAACTTACTGTTGATTGTAGTCACTTTGTTGTCCTGTGGAATATTGCAAGGACATACTTTCAACCAAGAATTGTACACACAACTAAATTATGTTTTAGGAATAATGCATTTTCAGAAAACAAACAAATCTCAAAGAAACTTTATTACCAATAGATAATCACTGAAGATTGTTTTCACCTAGACAAAATTAATGCCAAAAGCAGCAAAAAAGATTGAAGGATAGATAAATGCTCTGGTTTCTGCCAAAAAAAGCTTTTCAAGAGACCAAAGCAGAAGCTGCCCATCTTTTGATATCCTACACCATGAAGTCTCAGAACGTCACTTCTTCCACTTTCTATTTATTAAGCAGGTCACTAAGGCTGGCCCAGAGTCAGGGAGAAGAGAAGGAAAAAGTTCTACCTCTCAGTGGGGGAATGACATGGCTGTATGGATGGAAAAAAAAATGATGGCTGCCATCTTGCAGAGGAGCTACTATATGCTCTCCAGGCAAACTTATTCACTCCCAAGTCTTCAATTTTCAGTGAAAGTATCGTATTTCATTATTTGAATCCCACTGTAAACCAGGTTAAAAAATATTATTATCTCTGAGACTTGATGCTGGCCTTGACCCTAGCTTTGGAGATTAAAATTTGCCATTCCAGACCTGATAACTGCATTGACTTTCTAAAATTCCACTAACATCTATGTATCCAACTGAACTCAAAAACCATTATGTTCATTCATCTGCTGTATATTATCTAAGGAAAGTAAACAGTCCCTGAATCAGCATCCCTGTAGCATGTAGCACATGTTGTAGAGTTAGACTAAATGAGTTTTGGTTTCTGTTCTGCCACTTCTAACTTTTAATATTGTGTAAATTACTAAATCCTTTCCCGCTCAAGTTTTCATTGATATATGAGAAATAATAGTACATAGTACTTATATCATAGGGTAGATATGAGGATTAAATGATTTAATGTCTAAATAAATTCCCCCTCCCATATAGGTATTACCAAGCAGTCTTTCTAATGAACAAATATAATCTCATCACCCCTTTTTTAAACCATGTTTCTTAAAAATTGCTTACTGAATTCATTTCATGTTTTGTAATATCTAAGACTCCTCATTTATTTGAGCCCCGCCAGACTTAGAATCCGATTACATGTCACTCTTCTCCATATAATTTTTAGCTTGGCTTAGTAGTTCCCAAACATGGTCATGGCTAGTCATTAGAATCAAATTGCCAGAATGGTATTTTCTTCTTTTTATCTTTTCTTTTTAATTTTATTTCTTTTCCTTTCTTTCATTATTTTTTAAAATACAAATACAACATTCCTACCAAAGACACAGTCAATCACTGAGTCAAGATCTCCAGATAGGGTCTGAAAAATACTTGGGCATTTCTGATTATCCACCAGTTTGGGGAAGGACAATTCTTATGTATCATTTCCTAAAATGTGTCTGATGAATCCTTCTTTTGTCAGGTATTAATAGAGATGATGAGTAAAAATAATACTGTTGTTAAATAAGCTAGAGAACTCCTATTCCAGCCATATAGAATTACAGGGCATCTAACTTCCTATTTCCCAACAGAAAAATACATTTTTGAATTTTCTTTGTTCTTAGAATGTCATGTGTACACCACTATATTTACAATTCAGTTTCCATAATATGTATTTATTTAACTCCTTGTCACTCCTGGTATATTGTGAGCATGAGGGAAAGGGCTATGTTGAATGATATTTATCTGCCACCCATATCAGCAACTTTTCCTAGCATAATGTTGTTGAATAAATGTTCATGGAGTGAATTTAAAAAAAAAATCATAGCCGAGACTCTTAAGAGCTGAGGAAACTGAGGATCACCCTCTATGAGCAGAGGTCTAGCCTCCAATATGTCCTTATATGTCCCTGTTAAAATTGTAAAGTGTTATTCCTTTTCATTGAACCCCAATTTTATTTGAGACAAAACATCTTAATGAATATTAATGGCATTTGCACCTCACTCTGATCTCCATCTCCACGCACATACCTAAGGAATATAATTGATGTATGAAATGTATCTCCTGGAGACAACACCTTCAATTAAAGGAATTAATCTAATCTCCTCATTTCAGAATCTCTAGCTAATTTCAGTGGGAATTCAGAGATTTTCATAGCATCTTTAATTTTTACTGTTTTACCCTTTTTTAAAGGTTAAACTGACATCACTTTAATTCAGAATTATTGTAGATGTGGGATGAATATAAATTAATAACTAAATATAATATTAGGAAATATTTCTTTCAAGATTAAAGTTTTAATTGAGCATGGAAAATCCTTTAGCCATATCAAGAAAGATTATTTTTCTCCCAAATTTATGTTTAAAAACACTTCAATTAAAAAACAATATTAGGCATCATCTGCATCTACACTTCATATAAGAATATGGTTTTTTTGTGGGGGGAAAGAAGTTTAAGGAATATTCTTAATGTAATAATACTGCTCTTGTTCTTCCATTTTCCAAGTATTTTTTTCTATTTCTGCAGGATTATCTCTAAAATTTCCATTAGTCTTGAGATTCTTATGACTCATCTTAATATAGTTTAATGACTATGTACTTTGTAGCAAATTAAACCTGATTAAATGAGAATTTTAGGATGAAAATAATACTTCCATTTAAAATTAACACGTCTGATTTTTACATCTCCTTAAATCTCATTTTAAAAGCTTTATACTTTAGTTCATCGTATCCCATTTAAATGTAGAACTGTGCATATTAAAAATAGAAGGAACATTTCAGAGACTGGGGAGATAGATATGTGAATTTAACAGGCACAAATATTTTTGGCATTTATTGCACACTGCTGGTCTGCATCAATGACTCATTAAAGTTCATTGAAATAATGCCGCAGTGTAATGGACTATTTAAATGTTCCTATTTGAGACAAGATAAAAATACACAGATTTTGTTCCTTTGTTTTATTTCTAAGAGATTATGAATAAGTGAAATTTCTTTCCCTGATATTCATGTTATAAGTCTTCATTAGCTGAATCATGCAACCTCACAGATTTGCTTATGCTAATAGACAGAAAAATATTTCAGAATCCACTGCAAATATCTAATTCATTTATTTAAAGACTAAAAACACAATAAAGCATACTATTAATACTTTAATCAACAGAATTCTTACTTTTGTTGATTGGTAAATAGAAATAGCACTTTTATTCAAGAAAACACCAAACATCTCATTATGTATGTATTTTTTACATATCCAAATCATATGTCCATTTTTAAGATTTTTTAATAATAATTTTTAAAAATTACTATAGAATCACTTTTCAATAATTGTAAAATAGAGAAATTGTGATAAAGGAAATAAAAATTTACCATATTTAAATTAGAACCTGATATAAAATATCAAATCACATTATTGATTTATTTTGATTTGTTTTATTTCTTTTTCATGTCTTTATTCATTATTTCTATTTTTTATTTAGTAAGTTATTTATTAATTCTTCATTTAAATTTTCTATTAAGATATTTTTCGTTTCCTTGTTTGATAAGATTGATTGCATTTGTATTGACAAATTTAGTACTGAAATTATTTCAATGCTTTGTTATTACACAGTTGTTTTGGTGTTGCATTTTACAGTGATGAGTAAATCCACTTATCAAATTATTATATCATGAAATGGAACACATAAGTAGTCAATTCTATTCTGATGTTTTCTTCAAACAGATTTCATCCTGATTCCTGGTACTGTCTCTTGAACGAAACAGCCCTTACAATTTCTCATTTGGCTTCTTCGTGGACATTTCTTTGTTTAGGTAAGTGCTTAAAATAAACATATTGTAATATCACTTGTCTATGACTTTCAATCTGGTCACTATAAAATTAAAGAGTGAAGAAGGAGGAGAAGGAGAAATCAGTCTTGCTGTTAAATTCCACTTACAAAAGGAAGGTGAAGAGAGTGAAATTTCCACCTCCTTTAGGGCAAATGTCTTAGTAATTTTTTCAGGTTGTGTTTCCTTGTCATCATGGATTCTTTGCCAGGGATATTTGACAACAATCAAGGATTGGAAACTTTGGTGGGATGAAAAAAGATCAAAAGTGGGAATTATTAAGATATAGATTGATTAAAATAGCCCTGAAACATAATGAGATCTGTACTGTGGATTGTTTTCAGGTAGATACAGGACATTCTGTGGGATATTGGTTGTTTTTTTTTTTTTTCTCCTTTTTTTTTTCCTTTTTTTTTCCTTTGTTTTTTCTTTTTTTTTTCTTTTTTTTTTCCTTTTTTTTTCCTTTTTTTTTCCTTTTTTTTATTTCAGCATAATATGGGGGTACAGATGTTTAGGCTACGTGTGTTGTCCTTCCCCCCCCCCCAGTCCAAGTTTCAAATATGTCCATCCTATTGCGTGGTACGCATTGCACTCTTTGTGTAAATTATAGACATTTTGGTGAGGACATATGGTGTCTTCTTATGTGTTTAGTTTCTATTTTCCTGATTGCTAATGTCAACCAAG
>CAUYSK010043381.1:0-15562 GCA_963575035.1 Avahi laniger | reverse complement strand
CAGCTAAAAATATATAGAAAAGATTAGCCGGGCATGGTGGCACATGCCTGTAGTCCCAGCTACTCGGGAGGCTGAGGCAGAAGGATCGCTTGAGCCCAGGAGTCTGAGGTTGCTGTGAGCTAGGCTGACGCCACGGCACTCACTCTAGCCCCAGCAGCAGAGTGAGACTCTGTCTCAAAAAAAAAAAAAAAAGTAAATGGATGGAGAAAATATACCATGCTAACACTAATCAAAAGAAAGCAGGGGTAATTATATTAACTTCAGGCAGAGCAGACTTCTAATCAGGGAAAGTTACCAGGGATAAAGAAGGGCATTACGTAACGATAAAGGGGTCGATTCTCTAAGAAGACACAGTAATTCTTAGTATGTATTTACCTGACAACAGAATGTCAAATTATATGAGGAGGGAAAAACTAATAGAACAGCAAGGAGAGAGAGATGAATCCATTATTATACTTGGAGGCTTCAACACCTCACCCTTGACCAGAAATTAACAGATCCAGTAGACAGAAAATCAGTAAAGACGTCATTGAACTCAACAGCACCATCAATCAACTGGATATAATTGACATCTACAGACTACTTTATCCAGCAACAGCAGAATACACATGTAACACTGACCAAGATAGACCACATTTAGGGCCATAAAACACATTTTAACAAATATGAAAGAATAGAAATCATACAGTGCCTGCTCTCAGATCGCAACACAATTAAACTAGAAATGAATAACAGAAAGACAAGTGGAAAATTCCAAAATACATGAAGATTAAACAATATGTTTTTAAATAACACATGGGACAAAGAAGAAATATCAACAGAAATTTTAAAACATTTTAAACTAAATTAAAATGAAAACACAGCTTACTAAAACTTAGTGAATGTAGCAAAAGGAATTCTTGGAAATTTATAGCATTGGATGCATATATTAAAAAAGAAAAATATCTAAAATCAATAATCTAAGTTTTCAACTTAGGAAACTAGAAAAAGAAGAACAAATTGAATCGAACATAAGCAGAAGAATAGAAATAGTAAGAATTAGAGCAGAAATCAATGACAATGAAAACAGGAAATCAACAGCGAAGATCAACAAAAACAAAAGGGGGCACTTTGAAAAGACAGATAAAAGTGATAAGTCTCTTGTAAGGCTAAATAAGAAATAAGAGAGAGAACACAAATTACTAATATCAGAAATTAAACAGGGGACATCACTACACATTCTATGGACAATAAAGGAATACTATGAACAACTCTATGTCCACAAATCTGATAACCTAGAGGAAATGAACCAATTCCTTGAAAGACATATTTTGCTAAAACTCACACAAGAATAAACTCACACAAGAATAACTCACACAATCTTAAAAGGCCTATATGTATTAAAGAAATTGAATCAATAATTAAGTATCTTGGTATTTCTAAAACAGAGAGTCAAGCCAAAATGTGTTCACTGGTAAATTCTAACAAACATTTAAGGAAGAAATTATACCAATTTGCTGCCATCTCTTTCAGAGGATAGAAGCAGAGAAGATATTTCCTAACTCATTCTATGATGATAACATTAATAAAACCAGACAAAGACATTACAAGAAAACCATAGGCCTCTCATGAATATAGATGTAAAATCCTTAACAAAATATTAGCAAATCAAAACAAGCAATGTATAAAAAGACTCATATACCATGACCAAGTGGGATTTATTTGAGATATGCAAGGTTGGTTCAACAGTCAAAAATCAATTAATGTAATCCATCACATCAATAAGGATAAAAAAGAAAAATTGCATGATCACATCAATAAATGTGAAAAAAGCATTTGACAAATCCCAACACTCACTCATTCATGATAAAAACTCTCAGTAAACTAGGAATAGAGGAGAACTTCCTAAACTTGATAAAGAATATACAAAAAAACTACAGCTAACATCATACTTAATTGTAAGAAACTTAAAGCTTTCCTACTAAGAGCAGGAACAAGGCAAAGATGTCCCTCTCACCACTCCTTTTCATCGTCATACTGGAAGTCCTAGCTAATGCAATAAGACAGAAAAAAGGAAATAAATATATATCCTGGGAAAAAAGAAATAAAACTCTTTTTTTGCAAAGAACATGATCATCCATGCAGAAAATCTGAAAGAACTGAATAAAAAGAACTCTTGGAACTAATAAGCAATTACAGCAAAGTTGCAGGATACAAGGTTAATATATAAAAGTCATTGCTTTCCTATATACTAGCAATGAACAAGTGGAATTCAAAATTAAAAACACAATACCAGCCAGGCACAGCAGTTCACCCCTATAAATCCCAGTACTTTAGGAGGCTGAGGCAGGAGGATTGCTTGAAGCCAGGAGTTTGAAAACAGCCTGGGAAACATAGTGAGATGCCAGCCATACAAGAAATAAGAAATATTAGGCTGTCCTGTAGTCTCAGCTACTCAGGAGGCTGAGATAGGAGGATCACTTGAGCCCAGGAGTTCAAGCCTGCAATGAGCTATGATTGTGCCACTGCACTCCAGCCTGGGTGACAGAGCATGACCCTGTCTCTAAACAAAAATAAAAACAAAAACATAATACCATTTATGTTAGCACCCCAAAAAGTAAAATATTATGCTATAAGTTGATCAAAATATATACAAAATCTGTATGAGGGAATCTACAAAACTCTCATGAAAGAAATCAGAGAACTACTAAATAAATAGATGTTCCATGTTCATAAATAGAATGACTCAACACTGCCAAGATGTCAGTTCTTTCCAACTTTCAATTCCAATCAAAATCTCAATAAATTATTTTGTGGATATCAACAAACCAAATCCAAAGTTTATATTGAGAGGCAGAAGATATAGAGCAGCCAACAAAATATTGAGAAAAATAACAAAGTCAGAGGATTGACACTACCCAACTTCAAGACTTACCATAAAGCTACAGTGATCATGCCAGTGTGGTATGCACAAAGAAATAGAAAAATAAATCAGCGGAACAGAATAAAGAAATAGACTCACATAAATATATTCAACTGATCTTTGACAGAGGAACAAAGGCAATACAATGGAACAAAGATAGACTTTTAAACAAATGTTGCTAGAACTAGACATCCACATACAAAAAAACGAATTTAGACACAGATTTTATGTGCTTCACAAAATTAACTCAAAATGGATCATAGGCCTAAACATAAAACACAAAACTATAAAACTCCTAGAACATATCATAGGATAAAACCTAGATGACCTAGGTTCTGGATACAACATCAAAAGCATGATCCGTGAAAGAAATAATTTATAAGATGAAACTCATTAAAATTTAAAACTCTGCTCTGCAAAAGATAATGTCAAGAGAATGAGAAGACAAGCCCCAGACTGGCAGAAAGTATCTGCAAAATGTATAACTGATAAAGGACTGCTATCAAAAGTATACAAAGGACTTTTAAAACTAAGCACTAAGAAAACAAACAGCTTAATTTTAAAATGAACCAAAGACTTCAACAGACACCTCATCAAAAAAGATATATAGATGACAAGCATATGAAAAGGTACTCACATCATATATCATCAGGAAAATGCACATTAAAATGAGATACTGATACACATGCCTATTCAAATGGCCAAAATCTACAATACTGACAACACCGAATGCTGGTGAATGAACTCTCATTCATTGCTATTTGGAATGAGACATGATACAAGTCCTTTGGAAAATGGTCTGGCACTTTCTCTCAAAACTAAATATCTTCTTACCATACAATCTAGCAATGATGCTCCTTGGTATTTACCCAAATGAATTGAAAACTTATATCCAAAAATATTTTTTAAAAAGGCTGCACACAGATGTTTATAGCAGCTTTATTCAAAATTGACAAAACTTGGAAGAAACCAAAATGTCCTTCCATAGGAGAATGGAATAAAAAAAAACTGTGATACATCTAGATAATATAATATTATTCAGCACTAAAAAGAAATGAGCTATTAAGCAATGAAAAAACATAAAGGAAACTTAAATTCATATTACTTAGTGAAAGAAGCCAATCTGAAAAGGCTACATACTGTATTATTCCAACTATGTGACATTCTGGAAAGGGCAAAACTATGGAGACAGTAAAAAAATCAGTGGTTGCCAGGGGTTGGAGTAAGGGCAGGGATGAATAGGCATTACTCAGAGGACTTGGGGGGCAGTGAAAATACCGCATGACACTGTAAGGATGGACACACATCATTATACATTTGTCCAAAAACACAGAATGTACAACACCAAGTGAGAACCCTGATGTAAACTATGAACTTCGGGTGATTATGATGTGTCAATGCAGGTTCATGAGTTGTAACAAAGGTACCACTCTGGAGTAGGATGTTGATAACGGGAGAGTCTGTGCATGTATGTGGGTAGAGGGTATGTGGGAAATCTCTGTCCCTTCCTCTTAATTTGCTGTGAACCTAAAACTGCTCTATAAAAAATAGTTTGTTTTTTTTTTTTAAAGTTCTTATTGTATCATTTACCTCCTCCTTGGTAGCACTTACCTCAATTGTAAATTTATATTTGTGTGATTATTTGATCAATGTATATCTTCCCCACTAGATTGTAAATTTCAAGATTTTCGCTCACCATCAGTTCTCTAGTGCTTGGCACTTAGTAGGGTTTTGAATTACTTGAATGGATATATACATAAACTTACAAATATGGCAAATATTTTTAAATTATAAAACCATCTTTTAATGCTTCTTTTAGAATTATTTTGATAGGAAAAAACAGGAATGATGCAGGGGAAGAGAAAGAAGAGGCATCATTTCTATTTATTTTATCTTCAAAAATCATTTGGTTAAGGCCTAGGCTATATCTCTAAGTCGTAACGGCTTGATAATAATAATAGCTTATATTTCTAGAGCACCTTTCTTCCAAATGGCTCCTGTCGCTTGCAAACAAATCTCAGTGTCACTTTGGGGGGACTCTTCTAAGAAACTATGCTAAAAACAGCTTGTATCTTGCTACTAACCAAGCCTACTAAGTTTTCTCTAAGAAGTTGTGGGGTCCCCTTCCAAACGCTTACCCAGTACCCTTTTATGATCATCTCCTTTTCTTAATACAACCTCAAGATGTCAATGGCAACAAAAGCAACTGTGTCTTCGCATGAACTCTGAAAACAAGCCATTTAGGGTCCTTTTACAACAGCTTTTCTCCAGGGAGGTAAAAAGGTTGTGATCTGCCCCAGTGGGTGGGGCGGGGACGTGCTTGGTTTTAACCAGCATTTATTGAGAATTTACTTTGTGCTCGTCCCAGAGCTGAGTTGTATATGGATTATCTCATTTAATCAAAACCCTCAGGTGGCCCCTTTCCCTCATTAAAGCAGCGGGTAAAGAAATTGTCTCTGTCATCCAACGTGGGCCTGATGTGATTATCAGCTAATTGCCAAGGCAACCTAGCCACTCCAGGCCAGGCCCCAGCCAGTAAACAGGGAAGCAGGTCTCCTGCCTTATCCCAGAAGCAGGTGAAGGTTCAGTCCCCAGAGTCCCCACCTCATGCCGCTTACCTCCCTGGCCCAGCGAGGGCAGCGTGGGCAGAACCTGCCTGTCCAGCTCCTGCAGAGCAGGGACTATAGTGTCCAGCATCTCCGGTTCCCAGACGACTCCGTGCTGGGTCCTCGAAGGGTTTTTCTTCCTTTCTTATAAGGAGTTTGCACAAAAATTATTTTTCCCACCCTGCAACTCCTCCTCAGAACTTTGGATATGCTTTAAAAATAACAATTACAAAAATCTTCAATTTTTTTGATTTTTTTTTCTTTCTTAAATAAATTTAAATATGCCTTCTCGCCGTCCCTCTCTCCTGCTCTGGCTCTCGGGCCCTCCCACCGCAGGAACCCCAAGAGCTGTCTGGCACTGAGTCAGAGCGAGCAAATCTGCGCCCTCCGCACCAGCGAGAGACCCAGCAACCTGGCGGCGAAGAGCAGGCTCCGCCTGGGGAGAGCGCGGCGCGTCGCTAGGACGCCACAAAGGCTCGCTCGGTTGCTAAGGCGTCAAAGGAGGGACTCGGCCCCGCCCCTTAAGACGGGTGGCCCCGGGTTGCCTGGGTGATTCGGGAGCTTCTGGGGCAGCAAGGTTGGGAAGTAACGTTTTAAAAAAAACTTTGTTTTTTTCCTTTCCCTCTTACCCCAAGTATCAAAGAGACCTGGTGGTTAGGGTGGTAGCTTTTGTAAACACCTTGGACAAATCTGGCAATGCTTTTTGCCCAGAGTAACGGACATTTGAGTCTCCAGATCTGCTTGAGGGTTCGAGTTTGAGCTGGAATTTGTTACTTGTTTTGATTTTCCCTCGGCTCCCCTCCTAGGAAATGGGGTGCTGAAGAATTGGGGAGGAACAGTTTGCTAAGACTTTATTCTTTAGATATACTTGTACATATATACAAAGGTAGAGCAAGATCTCCAAGGCATTGTCTGCAGTAGGTTCAGAAGTTATGAAGGCTGAGAAGTCCAAGGCCAAGAGGCCCACATCTGGTGAGGGTCTTCTTGCTGGTGGGATTCTGCAGGGTCCTGAAGTAGCACAGGGCATCGCAGTGGAGGGGCTGAGTGTGCTTGGGCAAATTCTTTTCTGACTGTTGTCTTGACAGCAATTGCTAAGCCAGCTAATTTTTAGTGGCAATAACAGGATTATTGTTCTATCCTAATAATGGAATTATAAAAATATATTAGTTTCTCACAATAGATTAGATTTTGAATTAAATATGGTGATGACACTTTTAGTCTCTAGAAAAGCTGTCTTCAGTTCCAGAAGACAGTTTTAAATGCTAATTATTCATGAATTATAGATGGCAAAAGGAGGCTCTAGAAATAATGAAGACAAAAGACTTTTCTTCCAACGTCTTTTTTTCCTTTTGTCAAAGGTCTCTTAACAAAAGAAGCTGTGTAGGTTCATGTGACCCTATGTTTACTAGCAAATTCTAATAAAGTATAAACATTATATATCCTGAAAATACATACTTTTCAGTTGATAATAAAGCTTAGGCAAACCACGCAATTCCACTGCTAAGAATGTGTTCTTTGGACATATTGACATGATACATATAAGGATATATGAATGTGCAACATCGTTTGCAATGCTAAAACTTAGAATTAACCTAAGATGATCATCATAGGGAACTGGTTAAATTGTAAATCCATACATTGGAATACATTTTCAAGAGTTTGCTTAAAAGAAAGCTGTACATTTATGTGCTGATGTTGAAAAAGTTTCAAGATAAATTAAGTGAAAACCAGTTATAGAATAGTATTTATACATAATATGGTCCTATTTGTTTCAAATATAAGTATATATTAAAATATGCATACATGTTCACATATATGTTTTTGTAAATATACAGGATTTTTTAGGAAAGATACAAAAAAATATTAACAGCGGTATTTCTGGATCATGTAAAATTGTGTATGGAGGGGAGGAGTCCCAATAACTTTTATTTTCACTTTTCTCCTTTGTTTACTGTTTATCAAGAACATTAATTACTTTAATAATATTTAAGACAATTTACCAAAGAGAGTGAGAGAGAGAAGTACAGGTAGAGTGGAAGGATTTATGCGAACACTGAAGGAAAAAAAGCAGGCTGAAGTTTTCTGAAGTATTTCTATGTACATATACCTTTCTATAAGCTCCAACTTGCTTTGCAAAACCTATATTGAATATAGGCAGTCACTTTTACCCAAGCCCCAAGGCACACTATATTTAGTGGCTTATATTAAGGGGAATTGCAAACCTATTGAAAAAGAAAACATTTATGACATTCATTACACAACAAAGAATACAAATCTCCAATAAATAATTTAACCCACATCTATTGAGTACCTAATTTGTGCCAAGCACTCTGCTAGTTACTAAGAGGAATACAGACACTTATTAGAAAATCCCTACAGATGAGAAGCACACAATTTATTTTCATCATTTAACAAATATTTATTGTATAAGGTTCTAAAACCATGGTTGGGTTCCAAAGACAAAGTGTAAATTGAAAATTGGATATGGTCAAAACTACTCTGGAAATCACTTCTTAGGAAGGCACCATGTTGGAGACCCATATATACCATCTCCCAGTTCACAGACCCAATGCAACCAGTCTTTCTCCTCAGCATTGGAACAGATTACTTTCTTCAGGTGAGATGTAATGAAGCAATTGGCTAGTGTTTAGCAAAGCAGTCTTGTTTGTTTGAAAAATTCAACCAAATAGTAGAATTGCACACAGTTCTGTGTGATGCTTACACTATGAGAAGCACTCATGAACTGAGACAGATTGAAAATATAGCAGATGTATATCTCCAATCCCTTGCTCACTAAAGGACTTACGCAGAAGCAGACTTGTAGTGGCTTCATATTGTGTCAACTTAGCTAAGAAAGAACTACATTTCCCAGAATTTCCTTCCCTATATGATTCCAGGTTAGGGTTAGTCAAAAGAGAAATGTGTGTGAGATCTGGAAGGCAGATGTAAACCAGCGCCCACTTAAATGAAGATCTGAAGCTCTGAAGATCATTGTAGGCTCAGGCACTTATCTGCTGGCTTACTGAATAGGCATCGGCCAGCAGCTTGGCCTGCAACTCTGCAGCTCGATCAGATCTCCTCATTCTGCATCTCTGAATCCTGGACCAGGTATATGTGCAATAGTGTTTCCAAAGGCACCACCTTATCCTGCAGGTCACTCATATCACTGAGGTTCGATGCAGGGAGAGACAGAGGCAGATTAAAATTTGTTCTCACAGGATCTAGTTTGTCCTTTTGGATTCCAGATTGTTCTCACCAGTTCCGATCTTTCCTTACTCTCTCATTTCATGACCTTCTTTTCTTCCAGATCGTTGGCCCTGCTGACTGTTGGCCCAACACAAGACATAGATGACTTAACCAGTTCCCATAACTATGTAAGGGCTAACACTGCCCATAATAAATTTCATGTTTTCTGTCACTCAGAGAGGTTCTGCTTCTCTAACTGAACCCTGACACAGGACTAGTGTTAAAAACTGAAGTATTAAAATTTAAATTATTCTCTTTCAGCTTTATTTAGACCTGAATCCATATAAATTAAATGCTTGTGCACTGCAACTCTATTGTAATGATGTATTGCTTTAGTCTGTTTTGTGTTGCTACAAAGAAATATCTGAGGCCGGGCGCAGTGGCTCACACCTGTAATCCTAGCACTCTGGGAGGCCGAGGCAGGAGGATTGCTTGAGCTCAGGAGTTCAAGATCAGCCTGAGCAAGAGCGAGACCCTGTCTCTACTATAAATAGAAAGAAATTAGCCAAACAACTAAAAATAGAAAAAAATTAGCCGGGCATGGTGGCGCATGCCTGTAGTCCCAGCTACCAGGGAGGCTGAGGCAAGAGAATCGCTTGAGCCCAGGAGTTTGAGGTTGCTGTGAGCTAGGCTGATGCCATGGCACTCTAGATCAGGCAACAGAGTGAGACTCTATCGAAGAGAAGAGAAGAGAAGAGAAGAGAAGAGAAGAGAAGAGAAGAGAAGAGAAGAGAAGAGAAGAGAAGAAAAGAGAAGAGAAGAGAAGAGAAAAAAGAAAAGACCTGAGACTGGGTAATTTATAAAGAAAAGAGATTTACTTGGCTCATAGTTCTGGATGGCTGGAAGGTTCAAGATTGGCATCTGCATCTGGTGAGAGCCTCAGGCTGCTTTCACTCATGGTGAAAGGGGAAGGGGTACCAGTGTGTGCAGAGATCACATGGTGAGAGAGGAAACAAAAGAGAGAGGGAAGAGGTGCCAAACTCTTTTTAACAACTGGCACTCAGGAACTAATAGAATGAGAACTCACCTTTGAGGTGGGGCATTAATCTATTCATGTGGGATCCATCCTCATGACCTAAATACCTTCCCATAGGTGCCACCTTCAATTCTAGGAATCAAATTTCAATATGAGGTTTGGAGGGATATCTAAACCATAGCATGTGTTAAGTGTCATCATGTTCTAGGTATAAAGACAGTGAAATGGAAGTCCAAAGGGAGGAAGATTACTTCTAACTGGGATGATTGGTTTGACTGCTAAACAAAGATTGGACTTTATTCGGAAGGCATGGATAGTTCCTGAAAGCCTTTAATAAGAGGATGACCTAATCACCATTATATTTTTCAGTATTAAATTAAAAAGAAGTTTGAATTTCACTACATGTTATAAATAATCCACATGTCAGATGGCAACCAATCAGAGAAATTTCTAAGAGAGATGGGGGAAAGCTACCAAATAGCTAAAAGAATAAGTGCTGAACACAGGATGCCTGGCCACAGAATGATTAATGTGGTTGAGTGACAGCTGTTTAGAAACTTTTGATGGATGAAACTGCAAAGATGCATTTTTTTTCTTGCAACACAAATAAAAAAGGTAAATTAGCTAATGTGACAAATAAGATTATCTTGACACTAAGCTGTGGAATGATCTCCCAAAGAACTATAGGAAAACTCATAAGTCAGACTATTTAAAAATAGATCATTTCAAGTAAGAGGTAATACACTGTCACCATTCTGCCTGGACTATCTGCAGGATAAAAGTCATGTGGTAGGATTTTTCCATGTTTAATAGATGTGATCTCAATGAATAATAAATATGATAAGGGTACCAGGTATACAACATTATCTATTTATAAACAGAAGGGAAAGTTAATATTTAAGCTGTACTCATCTGATCTGCCCCTCTTATAAACAGTTTGCACCTTTTTTTCCATTTCACATAAGCTAAAGAAAGGAATTTAGCATTTAAAGATCTGAGTTCAAGCCTGGTATTAACTTAATGAATAGGTTTATATGACTGAACAAAATATTAATATTCCTGAGTCTTAATTTTTCATCAATAAAATAGGAATAATGATAAATGTTAATAGAGGAAATTCTAGCATATATTTTTAAATAATGGGAAAAGTAAAAATAAGAAAAAGGCTCTTTGGCTTCCAGAAATTTTAAACCTGTAGTTACTTGGTCCATTTCACCATTAGATGATGCTACTCTATCTACATAGGCAAAACAAAATGTGCATTCTATAAACAAAGGACTACCTCGAGTATTTTTTAAAATGGAGACTACTGAAAAATAAACATATTCTGAAAAGAATTATAATTTAGGTAATTTTAGGCAATATGTGATAACTTGGTCAGCCAACTCACTTCACACAATATACAAAAATTAACTTAACATGGATCACAGACCTAAATCTCAAAGTAAAACCTATAAAATTTCTAGCATAAAACATAAGAGAAAAATCTTATGATCTCAGGGTTAAGGAAATATTTAAGAAACAAAAAGCATGAATCATAAAAGTTTAAAACTTTGAAAGTTAGACTTTATCCAAATTTAAAACCATACTGCTCAGCTATAAAAAGGAATGAAATAATGTTTTTTGCAGCAACTTGGGTGAAACTGGAGACCATTATCCTAAGTGAAGTATCTCAGGAAGGGAAAACAAACACCACATGTACTCTCTAAAAATTGGGAGTTAAATGATGTACATACATGGGAACAAAGAGATGTAAAGGACATTGGAAACCAAAAAGGGGGGTGAATGGGAGGAAGTGAGGGGAAAAAACCTACATATCAGATACAATGAATACTATTCTAGTGATGGGCGCACTGAAAGCCCGGACTTAAGTCTTATGCAAGTTATCCATGTAATAAAAACATTTATACCCTCTTAATATTTTGAAATTTTCTTTAAATTTAATTCTTAAAAAAAATGAACATTTGCTCTTTAAAGGCACCATTAAGAAATAAAGAGATTTACAGCTCTGTGGCTGTCTAAAAAAAAAAAAAGGAGAAAAAAAAAGAAACAGAGGAAAGCCAAAGAATAGTAGAAAATATTCACAATACAAATATGTGTCAACTGGTATAAAGAATATATTTTTTAAATCTCCCAAAGCTTAATAAGACAACTCAATTTTTTAAATAGACAGAATATTTGAACATACATTTTACAAAAGCAGATATATAAATTATATATTATTATGCTAATAAGGAGATGAAAAGATTTTCAACATCATTGGTCATTAGGAAAGCATATTAAAACTACAGTGATAGTAAGATAAGAACAGAAATGTAAAAAATTTTTTTAATGTTTTAAAAAACTACAATGAGATACCACTATATTGTTATGGCTACAACTAAAAAGACTGATAATACCAACTGTTGGTGAAGATGTGGAGCAATTGGAGCTCGTACTCCATAGGTGCAAATGTATAGTGGTTCAATGTACTTTTAAAAACTGGCAGTTTCTTAATATACACCTACCATATGACCAGCCATTCTAGTTCTAAGCATTCAACAGCATTATGTAGAGAAATAAAAATATATGTTCACACAATAAAAACATATGTTCCCTGTAGCCAGGGAGAGAACACATAACAAAATATCTGTTAAACACAAATATCCATAGGAGCCTTATTCACAATAGCCACAAATGTAAAATGATCCAAATGTCCATCAAATGGAAAATGGATAAACAACAGGTAGTACTACATCCATACAGTGTAACACAATTCAGTAATAGAAAGGAATGAACTACTGATATAGGTAATAACATGGATGAACCTCAAATCATCATGCTCATTAACAGGAACAAGACACAAAGAATATATACTGTGTGATTTTCATTTATATAAAATTTAGAAAGTGCAAATTAATCTATAGTGAGTCAAGCAAATCAAGCTTGGTCGGGGCCAAGATTAGAAGGAGAGATGAAATGCAAAGTGGCATGAGAAATATTTTGGGGGTGATGAACATATTCTGTATTTGACTATCGTAGTGGTTTCAGAGGAATATGCATCTGACAAAAGTCATCAAAGTGTACACTAAATGGGTGCAGTTTATTGTATACGAAATACACCTCAATGAAGTTTTTTAAAAAAAGAAGTCATGTCAGGACTAATGAATTTGAAGAAATTATCCAAATTGAACCTCAAAGACTCTAACAGAATAAGAAACGTGAAACATATGAAGTTCCAGGGAGAGAAGAAAGAATAAAAAAGTGATCATTTGAGAAACAATGGCTAAGAATTTTCCAAACTGATGACAGACATTAATGATAGAATCAAGAAGATTAGCAAGCACCAAACAAAGGAATAAATACAAAGGAAATCACACCTAAGTATATCATAGACACACTGATTAAACCAAAGATTTAAAAAAACAATCTTAAAAGCAATTAAAAAAAGACAATTATAAAGAATACTGACATCACAATTAAAACATCTAAGCATAAGACAATGTAATGATAACTTTAAAGTGCTGAAAGTAAATACTGTCAATCTAGTAGTCTATACCCAGGAAAAATATTTTTCAAAGTCAAAGACAAACTTTTAAAAATTTCTCAGACAAATAAAATCTAAGAGAAAAGCTAAGGATGTTCTTCAGCTTGAAGGTAAATGATTCCAGATGGAACATAAAAGTATAAGAAAAAATGAACAAATCTAGAGAGGATAAATTAATGGATAAAAATAAAAGATCATTGACTGTTGAGAGAAACAATATTATGTGAGGTTTTAATATGCATAAATAAAATATATAATAAGAAAATCAAAATAAGGTATCAGGCAACAAAATGATCTCTGAGAAATGGGAAACAAATGAGGTAAATCCTACAATTGCCCCAGCTTACTACCTGGAGATACAGTGCAGGCAGAGGAGAAAACCAGAGATAAAGAGAAAGAGGAGAGAGAGATATTCTGAGGGTACCCTAAATCTGCAGTCCCCAACCCCTGGCCACGGACCAGTCTGTGGGCTGTTAGGAACTGTGCTGCACAGCAGGAGGTGAACAGAGGGCAGGCAAGCAGGTGAGCAAGTGAAGCTTTATCTGTATTTACAGCGGCTCCCAGTCACTCACATCACCGCATAAGTCCTGCCTCCTGTCATCAGTGGGGGCATAAGATTCCACAAAAGCACGAACCCTACTGTAAACTGTGCATGCAAGGGATCTAGGTTGCACACTCCCGATGAGAATCTAATGCCTGATGATCTGAAAGTGGAGCTGAGGTGCTAATACTAGCTCTGGGTAGTTCCTGCAAATACAGATTATCATTAGGAGAGAGATTTGACTGCACAATAAATGTAACGCCCTTGAATCATCCTAAAATCATCCCCCACCCCAGTCCATGGAAAAATTGTCTTCCATGAAACTGGTCCTTGGTGCCAAAAAGACTGGGGACCACTGCCCTAAAGTATTCAGTTGAGTACTGATTAGTATATGCATGTGAGGAAGCTACCTATGGCCAGGAAAAGAACCAACCGAAAGAATCAGAGAGAACAATTTCTATAGATAGCAGAGGTCTGGGAAAAGTGCCTTTTCCCAATAGCCAGAGTAGAAAACTTCAAAATTCATGAAGCATTGGGTAGAGTACAAAAAATGGTCTTTCCTCAGTAGGGGGGAAAATAATTAACCCTACACTAAATGCTGCTTTGTTTTTGTCCAACAAAGCTAATAGAAAGACCTGAAAGAATCAACCCATTTCAAAGTAACTTAACTCAATCCCAGAAGAAAGCTCAGTAATCTTTATAGGAATAAAAAGTATCAAGCACCAAACAAAGTAAAATTCATAATGTCTCACATCCAACAGAAAATTATCAGGCATGCAAGGAAGAAGGAAAGTACGATCCTTAACAAGGAAAAAAAATTAATCAATTTAAACTGACCTGGAAATGACACAAATAATAGAATTAGTAGACAAGAACATTAAAACAGATATCATATTAGCATTTCATATATTCAAGAAGCAAAAGAAGGATTGAACATGTTAAGTAGTGACATTGGAGGTATTAAAAACAAAGTGAACTTCTAGAAATGAAAACTACAATTGAGATGAAAAATACACTGGACAGGTTTAGTGGAAGAAAAAAAACTGGTAAACTTGAAGACATGGCAATAAAAAAAATCCATAATGAAGAGTACAGAGAGATAAATTATTGAAAACAATGAAGAAAGCATCAGTTAGCTGTGGGACAACTACAAGAACACAAATATACACAGAATTGGAGTTCCTGAATGAGAAGACAGGTACTTACAGACAAAAAAAACAATTTGAAGAAATAATTACCAAAATTTACACAAGATAGATGATGATAGGTTAAACATGTATACCATAAACCCTATAGTTAACCACTAAAATAATACAACAAAGACTTATAGCAAATATGCTAACAAAAAAAGATAAAATGGAGTCATAAAAAATAATCCAAAAGAAGGCAGAAAAAAAGAACAAAGAGAATAAAAACTGGATAAGACATACAGAAAACAAACAGCAGGGTGGTAGATTTAAACTCAACCATATTAATAATATTGTTAAATGTAATATAAATAGTCTAAACACCCCAACTAAAGGTCAGAGGTTGTCAGATGGATTAAAAAGCATGACTCAACTATATGCTGTCTATAAGAAACACATTTTAAATATGAATAAATAGGTTAAAACTAAAGGGATGGGCTGGGCGTGGTGGCTCACGACTGTAATCCTAGCACTCTGGGAGGCTGAGGCGGGCGGATTGTTTGAGCTCAGGAGTTCGAGACCAGCCTGAGCAAGAGCGAGACCCCATCTCTACTAAAAATAGAAAGAAATTAATCGGA
>CAUYSK010043380.1:0-43406 GCA_963575035.1 Avahi laniger | reverse complement strand
CTCTTGCTCAGGCTGGTCTCAAACTCCTGAGCTCAAACGATCCGCCCGCCTCGGCCTCCCAGAGAGCTAGGATTACAGGTGTGAGCCACCGAGCCCAGCTCTACTTTCAATTTTTTGAGGAACAGCCATACTGTTTTCTACCGCTGCTGCACCATTTTACATTCCTACCAGCAGTGTACAAGGGTTCCAATTTTTCACATCCTCAGAAAATTTACCCTTTTTAAAGAATACAGTTTGCTGGTTTTTAACATACAGGGTCGTGCAACCATCGTCGCTATTTCTTTCACTTAGCATCACCTTTTCAAGATTCATCCATATTGTAGCATGCTGTTGAGGACTTTCTTAGAGGGGTTTCTCCTCATTGGACTGTTGATATCAAATCCTCCTCCTCCAGGGACTCATGCCAGGAACATCTGGAGCCACAGTCCTGGGCTCGGCACACTGTAGCGTCTGCTGGTTTTACCTTTGTCTTCCAGACCATGACCTGGTCGTTTGGATGGAACAGCTCCCTTCCTGTTTACTACATTCGAGAGAAAAACCAGAGAGTTCTTCTGTATGTCTGTGCTCACAGTGCGGTCATCTACAATGTGTCCAAGAATAATCAGTACCACCTTCAGGTATGCAGGGTTTTTCTTCTTACAGGTAAAAGAGGCTGTCTTTAGCTTGTGTGTAGCATTTTGTTTTGTATCTCAAGGGCTGACTCCATGATATCACTGTCATGCTTTCCTCCCTCTCTTTGAGCCACAGCAAATCTGTCTTTAGAAGCACATGTCATTGCCCATTGTCTCTCTGATTCTAATCAGAACCAGCTTACGAACAACAGTTGATTTAATTTTATAGTTACAAGAATTTTAAACATTTGTGCTTTTTACATTTCTGCAAACATGGGGACAGTGTAGCTCATGTCTGCACAGAAGTGTGGTAAAACAAAGATGGGCAGCTGCTCAGCAGGGACGCAGACCTGATGGACGCACAGACTCCTTCAGTTCTCAAAGAGCTGTGATCCTTAAAACTGTACGGAGAAGTAGGTGTTAATATATCCATTTTATAGAAGAAGAAACTGAAGCCCAGAGTGGTTTAAGTGACTTGCCCAAGACTGCACTAGTAAATGATAAATCTAGGTCTCCTGACTCAAAAGTATTCCATAGGTATTAAGTAAGTAAGAAAGTATTAAGTTGTCCTCTTTTCTCTCCCTCCTTTTGGCAACTCTGCTTACTTTTATCCTCTCTGAACGTCCCCCACATGTCCCACATGCCTGCCCTCTTCACACCGCTCCACTTCCTCCTCTCATTCTCACCGTTGACCTATCCAAATGTCCTATTTCTTAGTATCTGACTTTCCATAGTTGACCCGATAAACAGTTCCACGTTACCCTTTCAGTTGACGTGTGTTGTTATAGGACCTTCCTTAGTCGACACCCAGATCAAAAACACCATGAAGTATTTACCAGGAGCCCAGTCAGTACTCAGTGTTGTGCCAGGGATCCAAGATACCTGGGCACAACTTAAGGAATTTACTCTCCAGAAGTCCAGAAATATAGACAACAAAATCAGCAAGAAGTTCCCCTCAGAGTTTCATTGAATGTGTGGCAGTGAGCACACACAGTGGTTTCAGCGGAGGCAGGCGGGAGAGATTGTCGTCGGCAGGCTCAGTCTCGGAGGAGCAGGAACACACGGGCTGAGAGGAAGGAGCATGTCTGGCAGGAGTCCAGCCTTGCCAGGGTCAGGTGGCTGGCAATGGCCTTGACCATTCATTCATTCCTTCCACAAGTATTTATCACAGCCACTGTGTTTCAGACCATGGGTCTGTAGTCATAAACAAAACAGATCTATTCCTTGCTCTCGTGGAGCATGCAGTTTACTGTGGAGACAACAGGCACTAAACAAGTGAACAAATACATATATGATTACAAACTGTAACCGGTGCTCCAAAGAAAATGTGAAAATGCTCTGAAAGAAGTCAGGGAGAGAGATTTACTTCAGATGGAGTGGTCACAGATGAAAAAAGTACTGTTTGTGGTGAGACTTGGAAGATGAGAATGAGCCAAACAAAGTTTGGGAGAAGAACATTTTAGACAGAGGGAGCTTCAAGTGCTTGGGTCTTGTGTGGGAGGCCCAGAAAGAAGGCCAGTATGGCTGATGCAGAGTGAGGGAGGGAGATGAGGTACAAGAAAAGCACGGGCTATTTCCTGGCAGGAAGTGCTGCCATTTATGTTTCTAGAAGATTCCTCTGTCGTGTGGGAGAAAAGATGGTAGAAGGATGTGAGAGGAAGTAGAGAGACCAGTGAGGAGCCTATTGCCCCAGAGCTGCTCAGTGACCTAAGTGAATGGTGTTTTAGGGAGATGAGGCTGGCAGAGAGGTTCAGGATGGCTGGGGGAGGAGAGAGCCCAGAATGTGGCCTACTGGATCCTTGAGTGCAGCCTTTTGACTGAATCCAAATTTCACAGAACAAATCCTCTTAATGAAGGCCCAGAACACCCCTGGCCCCGATGTTTATTCTCTTGATCTGCAGTCAGATGCTGTATCCCCGAGCTATACCCACTGGCACTTGGGTTGGAGTTGGGTACACGTCTTGACTCCTAGGGAGCCACAGTTGCTGTGGGGAGTGTAGCTTATCTTTCAGGAGTTTGGAGGGAGAGGAAGTTTGAAAACCATCCACTAGGAGATAGAGGAACCCCAGGGAAGTCCAGAGGGAGGAGAATTTTTAGCCAGATGAGCATTGAAAGAAGCTCAGACCTCTGTGGGGGCCCAGCCTTTCTTGATGGTGCCCAGGGCTGAACAGCATCCTGGATGTCTCAAAGCATTTTCTCTCCATTTCTATAGGGCCACCCTAACATTATCTCCTGCCTCTGCATCAGTGAAGACAGGCGGTGGATTGCCACGGCAGACAAAGGGCCGGACTGCCTGATAATTATATGGGACTCCTTCACAGGGTAGGCCTTGTGCAGTCACTTCTTTCTTTTTTTCCCCCCCTAATTTCTTTAGAGTATCTGCCACTTTGACTAAGCAAAGAATGAGTAATGCTAGTGCCTATAAACTTGGTTTGTTGGTGTTCCAGAGTAGACTGGGGTAGGGGAGGGCTGACTCATACTAACCCAGCTCACACAAGCACAAAACATAAACTGAATGCCAAATCTGTCATTTACAATGAGAAACCTTACTTTCACAAGGATAGATTTTCTAGTCACACACAGGTCAAGCTACCTCTTCTGGGCAGTTTTTTTTTTTTTTTTTTGAGAGATGGGGGTTCTTGTTATGTTGTCCAGGCTACATTCAAACTCTTCTGGGCAGGTCTTAATGGTCACCACCAAGTTCCCCTCCGCCCCAGCTCTCCACTCATGTTTCGTGCTTCTTGCTGCCCGTTCTCCCTTCTGTTGATAGATTTCTCCTTGGGTGTGTTCAATCGTATTGCCCTGTGGTGGTTTCAGATGAGTTCGTGATAGGAGGCTTTCCAAAGCTGCTGTGGCTCTGCAGCCTCTAATTGTAACAACTCCCCACTACTCATCACCCACCATTGCCTCTTTTTTTATTAATAGACATTTTTTACAACAGTTTTAGACTTATAGAAAACTTCGATAAGATAGCATAGAAGATTCCCATATACTCCACAGCCTGTTCCCTCATTATTTACATCTTATATTAATGTGGCACATGTATTATAATTAATAAGTTAATATTGATATGTTATTACTAATTAACATCCAGAGCTCATTCAGATTTCCTTAGTTCATCCCTAATATCCTTTTTCCCTTCTAGGATACATTAGATTCAGTTGTGATGTCTCTTTAGGCTCCTCTTGGCTGTGGCAGTTTCTCAGACTTTCCTTGTTTTTGAAGACTTTGACAGCTTTGAGGAACACTGGTCAGGGATTTTGTAAGGTGCCCTTCTATCAGAATGTGTCTGATGTCTTTCTTGTGCTAAGACTATCGTAGGCTTTTGACACTCTGATGTCTGAAATAGGAGTCCCAGTAGCCTTCCAAACTTGGGTAAATGGCACTCTCGTTTTAGTCAAGTATCGCAGAGACCAGCCCAGGGGCTGATGGGAGTCAACAGCTTACGGATTCTCTGGCACTGGAGCCCAGGTCGAAAGAGCCAGGCTCTGGACCTTCCTGTATCTGCTTGGTAACTCGTCCCCCTCCTTCCCTCCTGCTGGTGACAGACTGGATGGGGAGTCTCTCTGGATATCAAGGTTGTCATCTTTTATTGCCATTCTTCCTAAATTGTAAAATTCAGCTTTTAGGGTCCCTTTTCTGACTGTGCATCAGACAGGGAATGGTGAAATCTCTGTGGGCTAGAGCAGTGCTACTCACAGTGTGGTCACAGACTGAGCTGATCTGTCAGCTGGCGCTGGCCCACGCTGAACAGGAAGTATAGAAAATGAAGGCAGCATTTGGGAACTTTTATAGCAAGTTGACTTTGCTGCGGTATTTCTGTTTTATGAATGTATTGGTCTGCTGCGGTGGATTGAAACATTTTTAAATAGTGCTTCACCACAGATAGTTTGAGAAGTGCTGGGCAAGAAGACACCTGGGCACTGGGGGATATCGTGAGCCTGGGCATGTCACTTTGGGCAGCAGCTCTAAAGCAGGAGGCTGGCTTATTTGTTGAGGATGTTTGGGAATGGGGCTGGGAATTTGAAATGTGGGGATGTGGTCTGGTGTACTCAACACTCCAAACAGAGACTCTGTACTGATGAACTCCCCATTCTCCCCTCCCCCCAGTCCCTGGTAACCTCTAATCTATTTTCTGTCTTTAGGGATATGTCTATTTTAGACACTTCTTATCAATTAATCATACTATATGTAGCCTTTTGCATCTGGTTTCTTTCATTTAGCACAGTGTTTCAGGTTTCATTCACGTTGTAGTGTGCTTAAGTACTTCATTCCTTTTTATGGGTGTATCACATTCCATTGCATGGATATACCACATCCTGTTTATCCATTAATCTGTTGACTTTTTAAAAATAGTTTTAATACATTTTAATGAAAAACTATTACATTTAATGGAAATAATACATTTTCATAGAAAACATTGGCTACCATTTCCAATCCAGTCCTCTTTCTGGAAGTAATCAATCTGGTTGTGTTTCCTTCCAGAACATTTGCTGTTGTTTTAATTACATATATTTAGACATCATCGTGTGGTTTTTCTCCACAACATTTTTAGTATAATCTTTTCCCAAACATAAATCGGATGGTGTCGCCCCTTTCTGATTGAAACCCTTCAGAGACTGCCCATTGCCAAATCAGCTGTTACAGAGGGAGAATATGCACCTTGCATTGGAGCTATGCACACACTTCCCCTATAAAATGAAATGCCCCTACCTGCATGCTGCCGTCGTCTGCAGCTATTACATGCTTTCAGCTACAAGTCATGGAACATCCAAGTTAACTGCTAGGGAAAGCTATTATCTCATGCAATAGGAAGTCCGCAAAGTCTGCCAGCAGAAGGGTGGGAGTCCTTCGTGTGTGTCTCTCCTCCAAAGCCTTTGCTGATGGAAGCCCCTCACCAGACAGAGGTAGCCCCCTTCTGGTGTTAATCCATGGCTTATTTTACATTTTTAAAGCTATTTCCCTACTGGACTCAGAGCAAGTTGAGGATGGTGATTTTTTAAAAAAATTACAAAGAAAAGCCAATTCAAAAGCATTAACAATTCAAATGCTGTGTCAGTATGAGTTTTATGATATCCCAGATGATGACTTTGGGACCCAGAAAATATTATTCAGAGGTTGCTTTGGTTTTATAATTAATATTCACTTCATTTAATTGACAAATTAAAAACTATAGTTCTTCCTTAAGCTTTTCATTCAACTTAAAAATCTTACTCTATAAATCTAGCATATATTTGCAATCACCTTTGAGGAGGCTTTGATTAATGTTTAGCCCCACTTACAAATTTGGTTATTAACTCCTCTTAAACATTTTTAAACTGCATTTAGAAATTTAATATATTCAGTTTCATTTTTAAGTTTTTTAGTAGTCTGATTAACAAACAGATCTTTCACCAGTACTTAAGTAATTCTTGTAAATTTAGTAAATTAGACATAAATATGGTAAATCTTAAGTTCTCTTAAGTGTTCTAATATTGTTTATAAACCTAATACAATTTCAATTTAAAATTACAAGTCTAAATCAACTACATATTTTAAATTAGAATCACTAATCTGTTAGGGACTCTGATATGTCAAATTCACTTAAACATGACACATTCCTAAAAAATGAACAAATTCTCTTGTCACAAACATGTTAATGGTACAGGTCCGGCTGACTTTATCTTTTCTATATTTAATTCTAAATATTTCCAGGGATAAGATACATTCTCCCACTAAGGATTCCATTGTGTCATTCCCAACAATTTTGGGATTGCCTTCCCAGGTGAATTTTTGGGGCTACTTCTCAGTGGGATGAAGTTTCTCATGTGACAGAACCGGAGCGGCCCTCAACTGGACACAGACTTGGTTCTAGCCAACTGGGACACCGATGTGACATCCTGGGGCCTGTTTATATTCATTGTGACAGGGACTCCATAACAACAACAAAAACAGCAGTCACAAAGCCCACATTCCTGGTTTAAGTCTTACTATCTGTCGCCTGCTCTTCCATCCCAACAGAGGTCAGCTGACCCCTCCTTCCACAATCAGCTTGCTCCCGTCCTTGCTTCCATTGCTACTTGCATTCTTCGGCTCTCTCAGATATTTAAATTTCGTCTAATTAAATTCTGCATATGTCGAGGCTTTGTCTAGATCATACAATTCTAAGTCTTGCCAGTAACACAGTACAGAAGGGTATAAATAAAAAATGAAAGTTCCTCCTCACCCAAAACCCATCTCCAGAGTAACCATTGTTTATAGTTTGCAGTCTGTTCCTCCAGGATTTTCTGACACACACACACACACACACACACACACACACACACACACTCTCTCTCTCTTTCTCTCTCTCTCTCTCTCCCTTCCCCCTCTCCCCCCATATGATCAGGATAATGCTTTTGTTTTGTAATTTGCTTTTTTCACAAAATTTTGGTCACTTTCCTAATCTACCTCATTCTTTTTGAAGGCTGCATGGTTTTTCATTATATGGTTATGCCATAATATTTTTCAGCAATTTGTATATACTATATTAATGAATATTCATGTTGTTTCATTTTTGCTATTAAAGCAGTGCCACAATGACCATGAATTTTCATTGATCTCTGTTTACTTTTGTTGTTTTTTCTCTAGGAAAAAGTTGTAGGAGTGGAATTACCGGGCCATAGGGTGTATGCATTGAAAATTTTGATAGATACAGCCAAACTGCTGTCTAGAACGGCTGTGCTCATTTACATTCCCACCTGTGGAGGAGATCGCCTATTTCCCTGGAGCTGGGACATTGTCCTAGTCATCTTTTTTCATATTTGAATTCTTCATGTCTGGCACAGCCTGGCACAGAATTGGCCCCCAGGAACGAGTGACTGAGAGACTAGAGCTTATGAAGAAAGGAAACAGCACATTTGCATACTGCCCCTGAATTAGGCTGTATTTTTATTATTATTATTATTGAGGTAAAATTCACATAACATAAAATAAACCATTTTAAAGTATACAATTCAATGGCATTTAGTACATTTGTACTGTTGTGCAGCCATCACCTCTGTCTAGTTCCAAAACATTTCATCACTCTCAAAGGACACTCTGTACCTATTATCAGTCACTTCCCATTTCTCTCTCCCCCCAGCTTCTGGCAACCCCCAATCTACTTTCTGTCTCTGTGGATTTGTCCGCTCTGGACATTTCACGTAAGTGGAATCGTGCAACGTGTGGCCTTTTGTGTCTGGCTTCTTTCACTCGGCATCGTGTTTTCGAGGCTCATCCCTGTCGTAGTACGTGCCAGTGCGTCATTCCTCTTTAAGGCTAAATAATATTCCATTGTATGGACGTGCCACATTTTGTTATGTTTTTGGAAGGTTTGAGCTGAGCTCTGACCTGCCCCGGACCCCTGTGGGAAATCAGGGAGACCTCAGCAAGTGCTGTTCCTCCTTGTCCTGTTTTGCAGTATTCCCGTGCACACAATATTTGACAGCTGCCCAGAAGGGAACGGCATCAGGGCAATAGCCATGACCCTCGACGCCAAGTATCTGGCAACCATCTCAGATGCCGAAATCCAGGTAAAGGGCCTTTTGGGTCAGCCTGAGCAAGCTGGGCAGCTCTGCGCAGTCCGTGTGACGTCAGTGACGTACTCAGGAGACAGCCAGATTCCACTGCACAGAGTCAGGGCCTCTCTGCTTGTGGCTTAGCTAGTGGTACTTTGCTTAGTTACCCGAAGTTGCAGGGTCACCACGAGAGGCGTAAAGTAAGTTGCTTCAGCAGCCTTCAGAGACCTTCTCATGCCCCTCCGTCTGCTGTCGTTTACAGGAAGTGTGCATCTGGAAGTGGACTTTAGCAGTGGACACGCCGGCATGTACTCTCCAACTCCCCAAAGAATATGGTTTTCAGGTGCGTTCAATTTGAGCCTGTAAACAGGAATGTAAAGTTACACTGACGCCAGGTCAAAACGTACTTTTTGTTTTAGTGGAGTTTTATTATGGTGCAACAGAGCTTTTTAAAAACACTTTCATATCCCTAATCTCATTTTATCTTTGATAATAATAGCTAATATTTTTCAAGCACTTATTATGTGCCAGATTCTGCTAAATTCTTTACTTACATTATCTCACATAATCCATGCAAATATGCTAGCAAGAAGATATTAATATCTGTGGAATACTATTATCAATTATTAAATAATTTGTCTAAAGTCACCCAGCTAGCAGCCTTTCATATTCAAGCAGCACGCTCTTACCTGCTTCTAACCTTGTAGCTGACTCGTGAGCTATATAAAGAAGTTATTATTATTACTCTCGATTTACATGAGGTGACTTGCCAAGGACACCCAGAAAGTTTGCGTCAGGTCTCTTGACGTCCTGCATCACTGTTCTCTGCTGTTGTACATTGTCTCCTTCATCCTCACACCTTTCTTTCACTGTACACGTATTGAGTCCCTGCCCTGTGCCAGGCACTGTGGTAAGTACACATCTGGCTTGCAGGATCTAAATTCCCAACAGAGGGTTTGGGTAACTAGATGCATCCTTATACCCATCTTCTCTCCTTTCCTCCCAGCGTTCTTCCTGCCTCTGAAAAACCTTTTCTTCTTGACGTTGCGCTAATACAGTAGCCACCAACAACATGGCCACTTAGGATAGATCTTTCCTATTGCTGCAAAAAATGCCTTTGGGATTTTGGTAGAGATTGCACTGAATCTGTAGATCAGTCATCTTCACAGTGTTGCCTTCCAGTTCATGAGCACAGGATATCTTGCTATTTATTTATGTCATCTTTAATTGCCTTCGGCAATGTTTTATAATTGCCTGTGTACAGATCTCTCACTTCCTTGGTTAAATTTAGTCCTAAGTATTTTGTTGTTTTTTTGATGCTATTGTTAATGGAATTGTTTTCTTAATTTCCTATTCAGATTGCTCATTGCTAGTATGTAGAAAGGCAGCTGATTTTTCTTTTTTTAAGAGATAGGGTCTCACTCTGTCACCCAGGCAGTGCAGTGGCCCGATCATAGATCATAGATTGAACTCCTAGGCTCAAGGGATCCTCCTGTCTCAGCCTCTACAGGTGCACACCACCATGCCTAACTAATTTTTTTTTTTGCTATACTTTGTAGAGATGGAGTCTTGCTATGTTGCCCAGGCTGATCTTGAACTCCTGGTCTCAAACAGTCCTCTTGCCTTGGCCTCCCAGAGTGCTGTGATTATAGGTGTGAGCCACTGTGCCAGGCCACAGCTGATTTTTGCGTGTTGATTTTGTATCCTGCAACTTTGCCAAATAAATGTGACTATTTAAATTTAAATTTATTAAAATGAAATTAAATTACAAATTGGGTTCCTCAGTTTCACTGGCCACGTTTCAAGTACTCACTAGCCACTTGTGGCTGTTGGCTACTGTATTTGACAGCAGAAATTATAGAACATCTCCAGAACGTCACAGAAAGTTCTATTAGACAGTGCTACAAAAGCACCCCAACTCTGGATAAACTCTATCATCAGCCTTCCTTGTACCCATAGCCATAGCTGGGTACAGCTGAAGAGACCCACCCAACTGAGCTGATGCATTTGACCTTGAATCCAGTCATAAAGTTCAAAAGGGCTCTCAGCACTGCCTACCTGTCTACTGGGCTCTCTCTGTCTCCAAGGATGATAATTCCCACCTCCTTACCAGTCCCACGGCCCTTCCCCTCACCTAGCTGACGACCGGCTCTCATATGTCATTGGGAAAATGGTAGCCATCAGATACAAACACTGGCCCGTTCTCACCCCCAAGCCCGCAACCTACTTCCAACCTCACTGTCTTCTCTTTCTTCCCTCTGATTGCCATGATGGGCCAGTGCACAGGATATCTTGCCATTTATTTATGTCTTCTTTAGTGTCTGACTCCCCTCTCACTCACTCAGGGCCCTCCCCTGCAGCTGTCACCTCTCCCTCTCTGGGTCCGTATTCCCATCAGCACAGAAACATGCTTTCGTGTCACCTGTCTTTAAAGAACTCCTTTTGACCCCACGTCTCTGCCCTCTGCTTGTCTTCACAGGGAAACTGCTCAGAGGGGTTGTCTCCACTTGCTTTCTCTACTTCCTCATCTTCCTTCACTTTTTTTCCTGCAAGAAATATTTGATCTCTTTAAAATTTTTTTTTTTTTTTTTTTTTAGACAGAGTCTCATTCTGTCACCCCAGCTGGAGGTCTTTGTGAGGTCTGGTCCATACACTTTGCTTTGTCTGTTCTTCATCCCACCCAGGCTTTTGTGCTGTCCTGATATTAATTCTTGGGCACTGGCAGTGGTAGTTTGTATTCCTGCAGTGATGCAGCAAGTGACGGATTAGGAATAGGTGTGGAGATGGGATGGAAGCAGTAGGAATAGAACCGAAAAAACTTTCCTTCAGTCTGTCCCTCAACACTGCCTCCTGCAGCCCGTTGCCTCAGGCTGCAGCCACCACCTCCCACACACATTTCAAGACACATGCCTTATGGTTCCCGATGAGTATCTCCAGTATCTCGCTTTGTTGTTGTTGCTCTTATTGTTTTGTTTCTGTATTTAGCGTTTCCCCCATTTCCATGGTTTCTGCAGGGTTGATTTTTAGGAAAGGAGACAGCAACTCATGCTATTCACCATCTTGGCAGGAATCAGAAACCTCTTCCAATATCTTGCATTCATTTCAAGATACCGTGTGGCCCTGTCAAATTTAGAAATGCGTATGCAGCCGTCTTTGTCCAAAAGGACACAGAATAATGGTTATTGATGAATACTGGTTGACTTTTGCTTGTTCCAATTTATAGATGATGAATTATAATAAATAAGTGTAGAAAGGGAACACCTTTGACACTATTTATTTTAATAACCAGTATTTAACTGATATTCCTATTGCTTACCAAATACCATGTCTTTTCTATTTTATACTCCTACTTATTTATTTTTAATTAAAATTATTATTTAATTCTAACATTCGGCTTAACCAGAGAGAGACAGAAAATTTATTATCATTAATGTATTTCTATACTTTATATTTCAGAAATACCTTACTTTTAATCCAACAAATAATAAAGAATTGGTGAGCAATAGTAAAACACAGACAATATATTATTCGTGGGTAAGTAGAAATGTTTTGATTTGTTTTAAATGTGGGTACATGTATATGTTCATTCTTTGGGTACAAATGTTTTGATAATGTAACAATATAGTATCTCTACTTAGAAAGCAATGAATGTATATGAAAATGTTTTAATTATAGTATTTCTCTTAGTCCCATTGGAAATTAGCATATTAAATCAGGAGCAGATAATTTAATTGTATTAAAGTAATGAGGCAAATATTTATTTGAATATATTTAATAAGTCTAATATATTAGATTTGTTGAGACCTTGGACTTTATTCCCTGTTAGAACTAAGAAATTAACAAACAGATCAGTGATATATGTACCACCACAGGGCAAAATCATGAGATTAAAAAAACACTGAAATTCGGCGGGCACGGTGGCCCATGCCTGTAATCCCAGAGCTTTGGGAGGTCAAGGTGGGAGGATTGCTTGAGGCCAGGAGTTTGAACCAGCCTGGGCAACATAGCAAAACTCCACCTCTACAAAAAAATTTTAAAAAAGAAATAAAAAAAAAATCAAACATAGAATTGCTATGTAACTCTGCAATTCCTAGGTATATACCTAAAAGAATTGAAAACAGGCATACAAACAAATACTTTTACGTAAATGTTCATAGCAGCAACACTATTTGCAATAACTAAAAGGTAGAAACAAGCCAAACGTCTATCAGCTGATGAATAGGTAAACAAATACGATGTATCCAAAGAATGGCATATTATCGTATAAAGTACTGATGCATGCCATGGCACAGATGAGCCTTGAAAACATTATGCTAAATGAAAGAATCCAGACACACAAAAGCACATACTGTATTATTCCATTTATATGGAATGTCCAGAATAGGCAGATACACAGAAACGGAGAGTGCATTGGTGGTTGTCAGGGGCTGGGGAAAGCAGAGGATAGAAAGTGACTGCTCAGTGGTTTCCTTCCCGGGTGACGAAAATGTCTTGGAACTAAATGTCTGGGAACATTGGTTGCACGGCATTGTGACTATATTAAATTCCACTGAATTATGCACTTAAAATTGGTTAATGGTCGATTTTATGTTAAGAGAATTTTACCTCAATAAAAAAATTGCAAAGCAAAAACAAAAATACATTGAATCACTGATTGTCAGTGATATTCATTACTTCAGGTATTTATTACAGTTCTAAAGCCTTATTAATGTGTAATTCAAATTTGCATTAACTGCCAGGTAAAGTCACAATCATTTGTGGTGTTTTTTATGTATTTACTTTTCTTTCAGAATGTTTTTAGATGGTCCCTGAGGCAACAAGTTCTCTTTACCTGTAGAAATTGCAAGTTTCTGACCTGTTTAGATGTATTTGTTTTGATTTTGTTATTACATAGTTCTTCTTTTGGAAACAAGGTCTTTTTTCAGTAGTGATTATTTTTTCTGTACTTATCAGAATGAAGAGAGAGAGACGCTTGCTCATAGTGCCCCACTTTTAACCGAAAAAGTGAGTATGCCTGCTGCATTTTTATACATCGCATTTTGTGGAGAATAAATACATAGGTGCAGGCTTAGTTGCTTTAGGCCGTTCTTTGTACATCTTGATGTTAAACCATTGGGAAATAATTTGAAAGATTTTACTTGGGCCCTTTATCCATACTGAATTGTCAGTTGAAAATAATGAAAATATCGCTAAAAATAAAATGTTATGGAGAAAAAAATTACTGAGAAAAAGATGTGATGGCTTTTATAATGCATATGTACGTAGTAACAAAGAACAAAAGTCAATCTGAAGTAGAGTAGCTGAGTGTGAGTGGATCCCTTATAAAGCTGCACAGTTTCAGAATAATAAACAATGATATTGAGTATTTACATATTTAAAAGTCAGCAGGAAGGTGGTGAACCAGATGTTGAGAGAACATTTTTATCTTGCTTGCTTACCTTAAGCTATTATGTCTGAAGTGGAACTCGAGTTCTGTCTCCTGTAGCATTTTCTGCATTTGATATCCATGTACTCTGCCCTCAGTGAGCACTTTATGACAATTTTTCTGCTTCTTTTCTTCTCTCTTGGCTTGATTCATAGGAATTTATTTTTTAAGAGGGCATACTAAAAGGAAAAAAAAGATGAGATGGATAGACACAAGGAAAGATTATTCTGTCTGCAAACTTTGTTTTTCAGAAATTAAAGTACCAAAAACTATAGTCGATTCTCATTATTATATAGTTATGCTCTATAAAGTCTCTGCAAACACTGAATTAGCAAATACTGAACCATTGCTTATAGGGCAAATGCAGGATTAGGTTCCTGTGAGCCTCTGATCATGTTTTCACCAACTGATCAATACCTAACCTTGTTTTATGTGTATTTTCTGTTTAGAGACACCATATTTAATATATATCATTGATTCATTAATGTTGAATTCACAGCTAGCAGCGCTATAACTCATGCCTGAACGAAGGTCATCTAACATATATATTTTTGTAATAAGGCACATCACAGCCTTCTTTTGCTTAGGAACACTGGACAGCACTTTAGCACTATGTTTGGGGACCAACATAAGTCCTGAAATTGCCAAGAAAAAGCACCCCAAAAATGCAAACAACATGGTTATTGACCACAAAAGGATACTTGTTTACAATATGAGAACTGAAACAAGAAGGCAGAGCATTGCCTTGTTTGACCTCAACTGGGAATGTTTGTGTTGGATGAGTCAAATTTTTTGCCACTTTGTACATGAAAACCTGCAAATGACCATGAAAGTGCTATGAGGGTTATGAATTGGGAGGGTTATGAATAAATTCTAGCAAGTAGGTAAATTCAAAAATACAGAATCCAGAAATAATGAGCGTTGACTGCAAGTTGAAATGATAAAAATACCTCGTATTGAAACATTGCTGCTCTTAGAAAGAACTTGATGCTCTTGCTTGACCAATTATTTTACTGTTCCTCTTATGTTCAAGTCAGAAGAGGTAAACCCTAGGATGTCCTCTGCATAGTTAGAGAATTGGGCAGCAGACTTGTTGTATTCTATGACAGAGGGGCTTTATCACTGCTCTGGGTGCTTTTGATACTTCATCTCTAAGACACTAAGAAAGATGGCCTCATGCCTTATTTCACATAGCACAAATTTGATAGGGAGTCTTACTTAGGGCATTTCTGTGTACAGTGCTTACATAATTTCTACTGATGGGAAAACACCCTATGATCAAAGGAGACTGGGAGAATTATTTTATGATATTTTACAACCGGAGTATGCTTTTGCTCACAACAGATATCAGGTTCTTTATCAGTCTCTGAAACCTCCGTAAGAGAAGTTTAACAAGTATAACAGTGATTATCTACTCTTTCACTTGCTTTAAACAAACAGTTTAATTGAACACAGTACATAACCCTTCACTTGCTCTTAGCAAACCTTCAGAGATTCAGAACTGCCTGGACCATGACAATCCATGGGAGACGGTTTTTAGTTAGTGTTTTTTTTTTCTTTCTCTTTTTCCCGGTGTATTTCAGCATAATATTATAAAATGTCATGTTGATCAGTGCTTTGTTTTATATTTATTACCAACCGTAACTCATAACCTGTCTTTTGAAACACAGACCTTCAACAAGCTCGTGGGAAAATTTAGCCAGTCCGTCTTTCACTTGAATTTGACACAAATACTCTCAGCCACGATGGAAGGGAAGCTGGTCGTCTGGGACATACACCGCTCACCATCATCTTCATCCGCCTCTTTGGGCGCTCCCTACATCAAGCCATGTAAATTGGTTCATTTGCAGAAAGAAAGTATCACTGTGCTTACTACAGTTGATAGGTAATTGTTAAAAAGTATCTACAGATGATTATGAAAGTATTCTAAAACCGCTTTGGATGTATATGCATATTTTGTATGCGCATAGAATATTTCTGAAGAGAGTCACTATTAACTGGAAACATTGAGCTTCTGAGGAAAAGAACTGAGAACCAGGAGCACGGCTGAGGGTGGATGTACTTCTTTTTATAGTCCCATTTGTACTATTTAGATTTTTGAAAAATCATGTGTTAAAAAATCCCTTTGTGTTGATGAAACAAAAAGTAACTGATTTTTTCTTCTGAGCTAATTAGACTTATTTTTGCACCTAAAATTTTACACACCTTAAATTTAAGAAAATAACTCAAATAGCTATTTTTTTTTTCTGTTTTTTCTTTTTTTTTCTTTTTTTTTGAGACAGAGTCTCGCTTTTGTTGCCCGGGCTAGAGTGAGTGCCATGGCGTCAGCCTAACTCACAGCAACCTCAAACTCACTCCTGGGCTCAAGTGATCCTCCTGCCTCAGCCTCCCGAGTAGTTGGGACTACAGGCATGCGCCACCATGCCCGGCTAATTTTTTCTATATATTTTTTAGTTATCCAATTAATTTCTTTCTATTTTTAGTAGAGGATGGGATCTCACTCTTGCTCAGGCTGGTCTCGAACTCCTGAGCTCAAACAATCCGCCCTCTTCGGCCTCCCAGAGTGCTAGGATTACAGGTGTGAGCCACTGCACCTGGCCTACTATATTGTTTTTTCTGATTACAAAATAACATTTACCCATTATGAAAAGATAAAATATATCAGAACTTTATAAAATTCACTCACTCTTTGATTTTGAGCAACTGTGGAAACTCAGAGGTGATCATTAAAAGCAGCAGTTAGAACAGGGTCTGCATTCCAGCGGCAGCCCTTCCTTGCTGAGTGACCTTGAGCAATGAACTTAACCTTGCTGGGCCTCCATTTCTCTACGTGTAACGTAGCATAACAACACTGTCTCTCTCAGGTTTTATGAGGGTTTCGTGAAACCAGACATGTAAAACTCTCTGCACACCGCCTGGCCCAGCGAGGCGGCCGTCATTAGTGTGTGAGGGAAGTTCCCAAAAGTGTGGAGGAAATTGCCTAATGACAAGGACCCTGTCCATATGGTTAGAGTCACTGTGCCATCTGCTTTCGAAAAGCCCATTTGCTCTCATCTGCCTTTCTTTTGATGCTGGGGAACAGTGAGGTCCTGACATGGTTTTACAAAGAGAAATGCAAATTGTCATCCTCACTCAGTGGTGCAGAAAGACAGCAGTAGAACTGCAATTGGCCATGCAATCAACTTTTAATTAGTTAGGGTTTCGGACCCAGTAAAGACCAGGCCTGGGTTCCCCTCTCTCCATGTTAAGAAAACCCAGTCAGGACCTGGGAGCCCATGAAGGGAAAGATCTCTGAAAACACTTGGCCAGTTTTGCTGCTTCTGTCCAGCAGAGGGCAGTGAAAGATGTGACCAGTTACTCTGTCCACCTGCCTTGCTTATTAATCAGAAACCTCATTTAATCACTGTGCGTACACAGGAGAAAATTCATCCCCCTCTTCCTCCCATGATTAGAATTATGTCAGAGTCTTCAAAAAAAAAACTCATTTCGTATGGATCCGAGGGCTGGAAATAAAAGCCATTTTGTCACGCTGCACTGCCTTTGGCTGTGGTGACTGGACAGGGTTTTACGATCACTCTAACAGCAGTGCCTTCCTGTAAAGCAGCTTGTGTCCCATTGCCAGCCTGTATGATTTCGGAGGGCTGGTAGAGTGACTCTCTCCACTGTCATCTGTAGTCATGAGGTAGAGAGTATAAATCACTGCTCACCACCATCGTACCTGGCTGATCACGGAGGGCAGGGAAGAGTGTGTCAGAGAGCAGGGACTTTGCTTTAGATACACCTGGATTCCCTGCATAGTCTAGCCAGGTGGCTCTGAATATGTCCTATACAATATTTGGGATATACGTATACTACAGGGTTATTTATTATTTATCTGAGGTTCAAATTTAACTGGGCATTCTATATCGTTATTTGTTAAACCTAGCAACACAAGGCCTTGACCAAATTTCTTAATTTCTCTGAGCCTTAGTTTCCTAGATATAAAGTGGAATAACAGTAAAATCAGCCTCATTGGGCAGTACAAAATGAAGTTTTTACAATGTCTTGGAATCTAGAGCCTGACATGTAATTTAAGTGTTCGATAGAAGGTACTTGTTATTACTGCTGTTTACCAAACTGATGTTATTCTCCATTTCAGCTATATTGTCACAGGTGACATTAAGGGCAACATTAAGTTCTATGATCATACCCTGGCTGTTGTTAACTGGTACAGTCACCTCAAACTGAGCTCCATAAGAACTCTGTCCTTTTCAGTGACCCTGGCAGCTCCTCCAACAGAAAAATCAAACTATCCTCCAGACTGCACTTTAAAAGGTGACCTCTTTATTATAAGGTAAGTTGTTAATGAATTTAGTTGTTCTGAATGAATGAATGAATGAATCTAGTTATTTGAATCGTCAAAAAATGATTGATGTCTTCATCTGGTTTGCATGCATTGGAATGTTCATCTTGTTCCTGGATATGCAATAGAGAGACCTGGCTTTCCTAGTCAGTCCTCTGCCTGGCTTGCAGATGGATCTTCTTGGCTGATTATAATCACTATTTGATTTAAAAAATTTATTAGCCATCATTTCGATATTAAGACTCTTTAGTAAATGGAAGCTGGAAGGTCCTTATCCCTAAACTCTAATTTCTGTTGAGTCTAGAGTCCTTTCTGTAGGTTGGTCTCTTTTCTGTAGCTGATCTTGTCCTAGCTGCTGTGGTGAAAGGCATTGGATAATTAATAACCATAACATTTCAAGACTGAATTATCTGTGGGTCTGCTTAATTACCCTTGCAGTATTTACAGGCACATCTGTATGTGTGCACCAAACTCCATATTTGCATACACAAATGAATATTTGCATGTGCAGATTAGCTAATTGTGCAACTGACTGTCCATCTGCATACTTAATGACTCAATTTACATGTAGAAAAGTGGGCTTTTTCACTTGCAAATGGAGGCTGTTGGATATTGGTGGTATATTTTTGGAGATGTCGGGTTAATAATGTCACTAAATTACAGACGACAGAGGCGTTTTATGTGCAATTAGAAGCAGAATAGCTGGCGTGCCCCATTCCCTGCAAACACTGATACTGTTTGGTCTCTCCTTGGCAAACAGGAATCTTATCATTGGAACATCTGATGCCACCGTGTACCACTTAACAACAGATGGGACCAAACTTGAGAAGTTATTTGTAGAGCCCAAAGATGCCATTTGTGCCATCTCTTGCCACCCATATCAACCCCTCATTGCCGTTGGGAGCGTCTGTGGGATGATCAAAGTGTGGGATTATGAAAAGAAAAAGTATATTTTCAGCAGGGTCTTTGAGAAAGGGCTTGGAGTACAGAGTCTGACCTACAACCCCGAAGGTATTTGCATTTTATCAGCCTATCATTGGTTCCAAATGGAAAACAGACCCAAGGGGGATACACCTTGGCTGTCACAGCTTTAGGAAGTTTCCTCTGTCTCTGAGTCCCCTCAGGAAGATATAGATACCTTCTCTGTCAGGATCCCGCAGCGTTCTGGGCCTAATACTATCTGAGCGCTTATCCAAAGGTGTCATGCTTTTCAGTTTATTTCTCCGTATGGGAACCTCGTCGGCTGCGTTCATTGCTGCCTCCGTACCTAGAACAGAGCCTGGCACAGACTCACTATTTCTTGAATGAGTGAAGTCCTTTTCCATCATTGGCCCTCTGATTTGTCATTTCAGGAGCCCTTCTTGGAGCTGGCTTCACAGAGGGGACAGTGTACATTCTTGATGCAATGTCTTTAGAAAACGAAAGCCCAGAGCCTTTCAGATACTCCAGAACCAGCGTGACACATATAAGTTTTTCCCATGACTCTCAGTATATGGCAACTGCTGTGAGTATTTTCACCGACTGCTTAGTGGCTTAGCAACCTTATTTAAAACCAAAGGGAAAGGGGGCTGGAGGAAAAATGTAGGGTTTCTTTTTGGAGTGATGAAAACACTCTAAAATTATGATGATCGCACAACTCTGTGAATATACTAAAACCCATCAAATTGTGTCTTTAAAGCAGTGAATTGTGTGGTACGTGAACTATTTCTCAATAAAGCTGTTACACAAAGAGAAAGGGCGAGGGAGGGAGGAGGACTTTTCCCTGAAAACAAGACCAAGGCCTCTCGGAACCTCCCGACTTGGACTCCCCTGCCCTGATAGCTCATTTCAGTTGGGTAGGTTTGGTGAACCCTGTCTCTGTATTCATTCTTTCATCTTTCCCTCTGATATTTCACAACATTGACCTCAGAGCAGTGTCCTCTACCATATTTTGGATTCTGTTTCTTCCCTTTGTGAATAGGGCTGGCTCTTAAGCTCAGGAAAGATTTTCTCAGGCCTCTCACCTCTCCCTCCTGTCAGTTCTCTTGGTCTGCCTTTGTGTTGGGGGGGAAAGCAGCTGTCTTCACTTAAGCCACCATCCCTTCCAGCACTGTCCCCTCCCCTCTGTGGTGTGGCTGCTCTTCTGGTTTGTGCACACGACACTTTCGAAGCTAAAATCTGTCCCAGCACACTGTGGGCCCACACAGCTCAGGCACCCGGTCCCTGTGTCCCTTCAGGCTGGGCTCTCCCACTCTGACTGGATTCACTCTCAGCCTTCATATCTTTTTTTAAAATCGTACCTTTTTTATTTTATGTAGCTGGACAAAGAAAAGGGACAAAGGCAAAAGAGGCTCTTGGTTTTTCATAGAGAATGAGGTGGGAACTTGGAGAGTAAGACCAGAGTGTCGATAAATACTTTCTCCCCCGCTATCTTTGTAAGTTATCCATTTTAACCTTAATTTTCTCATCTGTAAAATGGGCATGATTTTACTGCTTGTTGTGATAGACTAAGATTTTTTTTGGAGAAAATTTTCTAAATGATTCTTAATTTACAAAATTAAAAAAGGAATAACTTCTCTTATGCTCACATTCAGGATGTAAGTTTTACTGTGGCCGTTTACATGGTGGTAGTCAAAAGTGGAAAAAGGGTCTGGGAATACTTAGCAAGACTTCGCTCTCACCGCAAAAGCATCCGAAGTCTCCTGTTTGGGGTTCACCTGGACAACAATGAGCCTAGACTGCTGAGCCTCGGGAGAGACAGGCTCTTGGTGAGCTGGTTAGCTTTTGTTTACCTGGTCACCAGGACTGTGTTTCATTCTTGTTATATCCCTGGCATGTTGCACAGAAGCAGGCCCACAGCATGTGAGTTTCTTGGAGAAAATGAGTGTACAACGAAGTATCGTAAACCTCTCCAAGTCGGCACTTTGCCTTAACACAGGTGTGACACGGCACAGGGACCCGACGTTCTGAATGGAGAGGCTTCTGGGAAGCACCACGTGGGAAGGCGAGGGGAGGCGTGTTCCCCAGTGTGGAGAGCCCTGCCCCTCGCCTCCACACGTGACTGGGAAAGCCGACACTCACTAACGCTTTGTGTCCAGGGGTCGAGCCAGGCTGTCACCTACATGTGAAAACTAGTAGAGGATGTGAGTTGGAGGGAAACACAATATTTCAGGAGCAAGCAAAAAGGATTAAAAATCAGTCAATGTATCTATCTATGCATGCTTCCTTCCTTTCTCCTCCCTCCCTTCCTTTCCTCTCTTTCTTTCCTTTATTCTGTTTATCCAACCGTCCATCCATCCTGGTCTGCCCACCGAAACATACCTGTGGGTCAAATTCAGCAGGCTGCTAATTTGTGACTGTCCGTTGCTGTGCTGAGATTTAGATATAAATTAGTTCCTACTCTCGAAGAGTTTCTAAGATAATGGTAAGAGATGCAGAATAACAGAACTGTAAGAGTTCAGGTTTTGGACCTAAATTTGAATTTTTACTCTGCCACTTTTTAACTATGTGACCTTGGGCAAGCCACTCTGAACATCTGTTTCATCATCTATAAAATGGACACGACAATATGACTTGGTAGGGGAGTTATGAGGATTAAACAGCATGATGTTTTTAAGAGCAGTTAGCTCATAGTGAATATCAATAATGGTAACTGATTAGGTGTAAGGTCTATGCAAGTCTTCTCTTTGGAGACCCGATACTATCTCCCCAGAATAGGACTATTGGCTGACAGTTACAAAGTTTGTCACCCAAAAGCTTAAGGCTCCTTAGCTGAGCCTTTTCTTTGGCTAGGCCCTCATGTGTGTCCATCTGGGCCCCTCCACAGATAGAGTATAATCTTCTCAAGAGCCACAAAGACCACCTGGAAGTCCTGGACATTCACCGAACTGACCAGGGCAGCTACCCCACCTGTATGGTCTGGTACCCACCGCTCACCAAGGAGCTCTTCCTGCTCATTTGCAACAGTGCCTACAAAGTGAAACTTTTTAATTCTACCACCAAAATGTGCAGGTAAGTACCAGGAGCGTCCCGCTAATGTGTATTAATAAATCAATTTCTCTGCCCCCAGCCTATTTCAAGTCTCAATGTAAGGACCTGTGAGCAGCTTAGCTACTATTATCATCTTCTTCACTTTGCCGAGGAGGAAACTGAGGCACAGATAACATAAGTAATTCTCACCCAGGGTCACATGGCTAGGAAGTACCAGAGGCAGGATGCAAAGCTGGAGCCCTTGCACCTAAGGCTGGTCCCGCAGGGAGGTGAGGTCCAGAGCTCAGTGCCTGTCAATCCAGGGAGGAAACAGACCCCGGGACCCTGGAAAAGTCACTGATGCTCCAAAATTTTCTTCTCTCCTAAAGAAAAACATGCTTTCACCTGACTACTACTAACTGTTGATTTTTTATTATTCTTGGCTCTCAAAGGAGTTTTAAATTCAACTGATAGCTTTCCTTTGTTCACTCCCTACATGAGCCACGTACTGTTCTAGGTGCTGGACACAACGGGATAAAAACAAAACAATGTTTCGGTCATCACGGAGCTTATGCTTTAGTGGGGAAGGGGCGATGCACTAACACGGACGGTAGCCGGGTAGTGGGAACGTGGTAATCAGTGCTATGCAAAAAGCGTGGCAAGGCAGTGGGATGAGAAGGGAAGCCCTAGAGGCGGAGGGGATGCTGTTGCACGAGGCGGGTGGGGCAGCCTCAGAGAGGGCGACTTCTGATCAGAGACTCCACGGAAAGGAGGGAGCGGACCATGTAGTTGGAGGAAAAAGTGTCCAGACAGAGGACCAGCAAGTGCAAAGGACGGAAGGCAGAAGGTGTTTGGGGTTTGAGAAGCGCCAAGAAGGCTGCATGGCTGCAGCAGCATGGGCGAGGAGGAGAGCGTGGGAGAGCAGGTCAGAGGCGCGGGCAGGTCGCCTGACACACAACACCGTGGGGACTCTGGCTCTTTCCTGCGGAAGTTGAGAGCTAGTGGAAGGTTTTGAGCAGAGGAGTGACATGTTCTGATTTATACTTAAAAATGCTGTCTGGCTTCTATACAGAGACCAGACTCTGGGGCTCAAAGGTAGAAGCAAGGCTCAGAAAGCTGTTGTGAGAGGTGCTGGTAGGTGGCCCTGAGGGGCAGCAGGGATGGGGGTTGGATTCTGGGTGGATCCTGTAGGCAGAGCAAACAGGGTTTGCTGATGGAGTGAAAGGGAGGTGTGACCTCAAAGCCAGAAGACTGCACTCTAGCCAGGGTGGCAGAGCGGGCCCCTGTCACTAAAAAACAAAAGAAAGAAAAACAAAAAAACAAAAACAAAGAAGAAGAATAGATTTAAGGCATATCGAGAGTCAGAGTTTGAATAAGGCAAGTTGGAGATGCCTACTCATCATCCAAGTGGGAGTAGGCAAATTAGAGTCCTGAGTGTGGAGGTCACGGGAGAGACTGGGCTGTAGGTCAAGAGCACAGGATGGTTGAAATCCATGCATCCCTGGTTGTCTAGTGGTTAGTAACAAATAAAAAATAATAACACGTAAAATAAAGCTACAAGACAGAAGGAGACTCCAGAGGGGGGAGTAGATAGAGATTGAGGGACCATGCCCAGGGCATCCAAAATTTGGCCTCCCTTCTGAAACTGTCCTGCGCCTGCAGGTGGCTGCTCATGCTTCCAACCCACACAGGTCCCAGGGGTTGCCCCTCGTGACAAACATTGATTATCGTGCACCATCCCTGTGCCAGGGCCCGCACGCCTCATCCCATCTCATCATCAAAAACCCTGCAGAGTATCCCACTGAGGTTCGGGGAAACTATGTTACTTGCCCAAGGTGAAGCAGGGTGGGACTTGACCCTTGAACCCAGCCTGGATTCTGTCCTCTGCTGGGCACTGCAGTCCCTGACACAGGCCTGGCTTTGGGATCTTACCTGCTCAGCCCTGGAGGTAAGCTGTGGTTTGGCTGCTTTCTGGATTTAGCTGGAAAAAGGCAAGGAGGAGGAGAACCTGGAAGTGAGAATGTTTCAGTCATCTTGCCTGGAGAAGGAAGTTAGGGAACGAGCAGTAGCAGCTCGCCCTAGGCCTGAGAAAGATCATTGTTTTGAAATGTATCACAGAGAAGCCCCTCAAAAGGCCAGGACCACCCAGGAATCTTTTTTTTTTTTTTTTTAACAGCTCTTTTCCAGAAGGCACAAGGAAAAATGACTGAGAAATATCATGGCATATGATAGGAAGAAAAATCTAGCATAATTTTTTAAAACTATTAAAGCACTTGAAGTATTTCCTTCATACATGCTGTATGAAGAAGAGTTTTAGGAAGATTTCAGAATCTTCATGCATTGTCTTTAATGGATACACACTTTTTGGACAAAGAATATCCCTCAGATATGCCCGGTCCTGAGAAACTCTGAATCTGCGGAGCAGGAGAATTGGGGATGGTGTGCCTCAGGCTCGAAGTTTCTACTAACAGGTCTTAACCAGAGAGAAGAGGCAGGAGGGACTTTTAGCCGCACAGTTATAAGTTTCTGCCTATTGAAGATCAATTCGAAATTGGTGTAAAGCATCTTAAAAAAAATAATTTATCGGCCGAGCGCAGTGGCTCACACCTGTGATCCCAGCACTTCAGGAGGCCAAGGTGGGAGGATCACTTGAGGCCAGGAGTTCAAGACCAACCTGGGCAACATAGTGAGATTCCATCTTTACAAAAAAATTTAAAAAATTAGCTGGATGTGGTGGCATGTGCCTGTAGTCCCAGCTACTTGGGAGGCTGAGACAGGAGGATGGCTCGAGGCCAGGAGTTTGAGGCTGCAGGGCTGAGACGGTGCTACTGCACTCTGGCCTGGGCAGCAGAGCGAGACTCTGTCTCTAAAAAATAAATAAATAAGGTGAATGATTCAGTGGCCTTTAGTACATTTACAATGTTGTGCAACCACCATCTCATCTAGTTCCAGAACATTTCCATCATTCTAAAATAAAACCCCTGCATAAAGCATCTTTTAAGTTGTAAGAATAATAAAGCCTCATAACTACAGCTAATTGGCAAGGAATTGCCTTTTCATGATAAATCTGAAAGAATTTAAAAACACATTTTAAAAATATTTGAAAGAACATGAAAAGGCAGTTCACGGAAAAAGGCCAATAAACCTATGAGCAGATGCTCAGTAGTATATCAAAGATGGAAATGAAAACAAGATATCATTTTTCTCAAATCAGATTAGCAAAAATAACAATGATTGATCGTGCATAGTGTTGGCAAGGGTTTAAGGAAACTGGGCACTCTCGTCTGCTGCTGCTGGGGGTGTAAATCGGTGCAACCTTTGGGGATAGCAATTTGTCACCCTCTATTAAATTTTATCATATCTTTTGACTTCTAGGAATACAGGCCACAGAAGTACTCACACAGTGTGCCAAGACATAAGTAAAAGGATGTCTTGTTTGAAAATATTTTTAAAAATGGAAACAATCCAAATGCCCATTAATAGGGGATTAGTTAAATGATGGCTTGTCAGTGCACTGGAACACGATGCTGCTCTTAGAAAAGAAAAAAGAAAGAGTTAAGACAGCTCTCTCTGTGGTGACGTGGAATTTTCTTGAAGATAAGAGATAAAGCAAATTGCCAATGAAGTGTGAATAGCATAATTCTATTTTTATATGAAATTACAATTATAAAAGAAATTCTTGAGTCATATACACCAAGCCATTGCCTGTGATTATACTGGGATAGGGTACAGCAGTGTGGAGTTACAGGTAGATTTTATGCTTTCTATATGTCTAAATGTTTGAAAATGTTCACAATGAATATGCAATACTTTTTTAATCAGAAGAAAAAGATACTAATTTTATATGGTTGGTAGATGTGTTTAATAATACTAGGTAACAGTTATATATCTGTGTGTTAGAAATTGTGCTATGTGCTTTATATAAGTTAACTTATATGACTCAGCACAGTCTTATGGGGTAAGTACTATCCTTATCCCTATTTTACAGGTAAGGAACCCAAGGTACAGAAAGGTCATTTTTAATTTAAATTGGGATATATTCGTATACCATAAGCTTCACCATTTTAAAGAATGCACTTAAGTGGTTTTTACTGTATTCACAAAGTTGTACAATCACCGCTATCCAACTCAGGAACATTTTCCTCACCTCAAAAAGAAACCCCATCCCCATCAGCAGTCACTCCCTATTTTCCCCTCCCCTCCCTTCTCTTCCTATCTCTGGTAACCACTAATGTGCTTTCTGTCTTACGGATTTGTCTTTTCTGGATATATAAATCATATTTGTATAAATGGAAGCATACAATATGTGGCCTTTTGTGCCTGGTTTCTTTCATTTGATATAATATTTTTGAGGTTCATAAACATTGTGACATGAATCAGTCCTTCATTCCTTTTTATGGCTGAATAGTATTCCATTGTATGGACATGCCACCTTCTGTTTATCTAGTCATCGCTTGGACATTCGGGTTGTTTCTGCTTCTTGGCTATGGCGAATATTTGGGAATAGATTTCTGTGCAGATGTATGTGTTTCATTTCTCTTGTTTATAGCCCTAGGAGTGGGCATACTGGTTCATACAGTAACTATGTGTTTAACCATCTGAGGACCTTGCTGTTTTCCATAGCAACCACACCATTTGCATTCCTACCAACAATGTTTGAAGGTTCCAGTTTCTTCCCAACTTGCCCCTAATTTTTTTTTTTGAGACAGGGTCTCGCTCTGTTGCCCAGGCTAGAGTGCAGTGGCATCGTCATAGCCCACTGCAACCTCAAACTTCTGGGCTCAAGTGATCCTCCTGCCTCAGCCACCCAAGTAGCTGGGACTATAGGGATGTGTCACCATGCCTGGCTAATTTTTAAACATTTTTTTTGTAGAGACAGGATCTTGCTATTGCCCAAGCTGGTCTTGAACTCTTGGCCTCAAGCGATCCTCCTGCCTTGGCCTCCCAAAGTGCTGAACCACCGATCCTGGCGTGCCCTAATCCTTAAGGGTCAGAGCCGGGATTCAAATCAGAGTCTGTGCTCTTCAGCATGTTCTGCCCTGCCTCTACCCTCTCAGTGATATGTGGGGACAGGTCTTTAACATTTCTACTTCAATGATAAGAGAAGGGTGACTTAGAATTAGCTGGTTTATTGTCTACCTAGTGGTCATTTTAGTGTTTTTAAAATTTCACCTAATTCTACATGTATGTAAACCTGATCACGGATCATCCTAGCCTGATGCCCTCCCACAGCACCCTATAGCCCAGCAGGGAAAGCCTGCTTTCGTAATCGCCCCGGTCACCTACTCAGTTTCACCCCCAACTCCTTTCCCCCTTACTGTTTGTGCTTCCTCAGTTTGCAGACAGTATTCCACGTCCGCTACCTTCTCCTTGCCTATGCCCGCCGCCTGTTTCCCCGTTACCTCCGTGTTTGTCTCTCCATCTCTGAGTCACCATTCCAGAAGCAGCTTAGATGTCACCTGGTGGCTCCTCACTCTTCCTGGCACAATCCCTGCACCGTGAATTTTCTGGGTTACCACCCTGCTCCCCTCAAGTTGGTTCCATGTCTGTTGTCCCTGCCAGACTGTGACCGCAGTGGCAGGAGCCATATGTTACTCATTTCTGTATCCTTAGCACCTAACACAATGCCTGGCACAGAGAGGTACTCAAGAAAGTCTTGTTTGATGGAATTTGCTCCTCGTTTATCCAGCACATACATGAGTACCCATATCCCAGGTAGATGCAGGCTGAGCACAGGGGATACAGGGAGAAAACACTTTCAAACTCCCAGGCTTATCGTAGAATAAGACGAAATCCCTGCTGAGCTTCCACAGGGGTAGAGCTGGGTTTTGTGGGGCCTGAATGGTATTTTATTTTGTAGGTTCTCTTTAAAAAAAAAACAGGATACATAATTAAGGATAAAAAATAGCTAGGGCCCCTCCCAGGGCTCAGAAGGTGCCTGCACAAGTAAGGGGTCCTGAAACTTACGTTTTGGTAGCTTCAGGAAGAATCCAGCTCTGTGCCTAGGGTAACATCCAGTGCCCTTGCCTCTGAGCAGATTCCTATTTAGTGTCACAGAGTCTGAGTTTGACACTTCTGACTGATGTGGGGACACGATTCAATTACAATTTGATGCAGAGATAGCTTTTTGGTAATCTGTATGTTGCACATATATCTGTACATCAGACGTCTGGGACAACGTATGGCATCTCGTTCTAATCTCCTGGCCTCCCATTGGGGAACGGGGTGTTTATTTGCATCCTGCCAATGCATGTCACTTCATCACAGCTTTTTCCTCGTCCCTCGTTCACGTACACAGTCTTGAGGCATAATGTTCCCTTCACTCAGCTGTCAAGGAGGAAAGTCAGAGCCACTCCTGCTAAAAGCATTCTTCATAATCACTTTCCCTGGAGCATTGCTGTTGGGAGCTGCAGCCCCTTACTTAACAGCAGGCGCCAGCAGCAGTGGAGAGAGTAGTTCTTATGGACAGGGTTAGCTGAGTGACAAGACAGAAAATTCAGAATTAAAAATGTATAAGGGCATCATGACCAAAAAGTCTTCAAACTTATATTCAGATTTGCGGAATTTACAAAGTTTTTTCTTTTTTTCTCTTCAGAAAGACGCTCCTTGGGCCAGCTTATGGTTCTCCTATTGAGCAGGCACAAGTCCTTCCGGTGAAGACCACCAGGGAACTACAGAAGCGCTACTTGGTGTTCATTAACAGAGACAAGGTACAGCCCTTGGTTCTTGAGCTCTGTAAGGTAACGTGTGATGAACAGCAGCTGGTCTCCCAAAGACTGTAAGACGCAATGAGGCCTGGCTTCCTAGCCAAGCCCACTACTTCCATCCGGGTCAGGAGCGATACCAGAAAATGCCATGAATTAGTGAGGACGACTCTTGGGAGGCGTTTCTGAGCAGAATTACTGTATTTTCCATACTCCCACTGAAGACACAGGGACCACCAAAAGATTTTTCTTTCTTATTTACATGGAAAGATCTTATAAAGGCATGCAAATTAGCTACACTTAGTTATACATTTAATGAATAATCTATATTGAAAAGCTTAAAATCATAGGATGTGAGAATTATTCTGGAAAACCATGGACATCTGACCATGAAGACAGGGAGGAAGGCTTCCCTTCTGTGTACCTGCTGGAGCTGTACGGGGGCCCATCTCCTCTCAGGGACCTCCCTGCAAGGGCTGGTGTGTATGGGTGCCTCGCTACATTAAACGCGGCTTTCACACCCTGAGATGGTTCCAGACACAGAGGTCCTTCAGCACACTGGAAGGTGACATGCCAGGCCTTGCTCAGGGCCTGGTTACCTGAGTCTGACTATGCAGTTACGAATTCCTTTCTAGGTTGGACTTCAGATCTTACCAGTCGATGGCAATCCGCACAAGACAGCCGCTATTATTTGTCACCCAAACGGAGTGGCTGGGTTGGCCCTTTCCTATGATGGCCGCTATGCCTTCACGGCAGGAGGACACGATCGCTCAGTCGTACAGTGGAAAATCAACTTAAGGTCTGTGATGGGGGTGAAACGCTTAGGCCCGTAAGGAGGGTGTCAAGTGTAAACCTCTTCCTTTCACTCAGCAGCAGCAGACAAGTACTGAACCCCTACCATGTGCCAGGCACTGTGCTGGGATGTCAAAAGACCTGGCCTTCAGGTTGCTGCCTCATGACATCCATTCATGTTAACGTGCAGACACAAGTCTCTTAGACCCATGGCATTTGCAGTTCAGGCAGTGTGACTCTACCGTGGGTTCACCCTTGCTCCCTAAAATATGTCTCACTCTGTTCCGCATATCCACACCGGCTGGGAAGATCTAGGCCGAGTCTCCAAAGCGTGCATTACAGAAATAGTAAGAGTATTATTTGAAATATGTATTTTCAGTCTACTCTTCTCACCATCCCCCGTCCTGAACTGAGACTCTCTGCCTAAGGTGAGGCTGCAGCATTCTGATTGCACACGGGAGAGTACGTGGACTTGGAGGTCAGAGAGATGCAAGTTCCAGTATGGGGCCTGCTCTCTACTGGCTGTGGGACGTAGGGCAGGTTCCGTAACATCTCTGATCTTTAGATTCCTTGTCTGTGAAATGGGGGTAATCATAAGGATTTTATAGGATCCTTGTAAGGATCAGGTAGGTTAATAGATGTAGCACCTAGGTACTCAGTAAATTAATGATTTTTTCCCTTCCTCCTAATAAAGGCGTTTGCTTATGCGCTTGGGGTCTTTCTCACTAAAAGAGGGGGCACGCACTCACTACCCAAATTCAGTGAGCTGCACCAGGGCAGAGTAAACCACTCAACAGCCAGTTCCTGTTCTGACCACCTTCTCCAAGCCCCTCGTCTGCCTGTGTCAGAGGCAAAAACAGCTCAGGGCTGCCTTCCTTCCTCAAAGAACAAACTCCATTTGTGGCTCCTAGTAGAGCGCAGCCCTGCCATCTGCCAAGTGCACATCTTTCTTTTCATGGCAGACATTGAAGCTTCTCCTCTTAACCCAAATCTGAGCAAAAATCGCCAGTTAAATCTGCTATGGAGCCTGGTGGTTTCAGATTGCAGTCGCAACTCTGACTTTCACCTCTGCCTTCACCGGAGACAGCAGATCTTGGGAATCTGGGGATTTGGAAGCTGGAGGTGAGCGCTCCCATCGAAAGCACTTCCCAGTCACGTCCTCCAGAGGAGCTGCTTGACTCCTTGCTGCCTGGCCTGTTACCTGCAACCACCAGGGCAAGCAGCACCCAGGGGGAGAGCAGAATCTTCCCATTTCATGTTTGTGCTCTCTCAGTCATCATGGGATCTGGAATGTAGAGATCTAAAGAGAAAAAAAGGCACCCGCTTTCCAATAGCTTTCCTGTGCCTGGCCAGAGTCCAGGCGTATGAGAATATCAATTTAATCTGTTGTGGGGACAAAAGATCATTTTAAACTAATTAACACTTCATTACCGCTTCTGGTGACTTAATATGTTCAGTGCTTCACTAACGGAAGAATGTAAAAATCCTAAACAAGTAAACAAACAAAATTGCCTACTAGGTTTACTGATGACGAGTTGTAGGGTGAAATGAGGATGAGAAGTCCCCTCATGTCCTGATTATTTTAATCAGTGCACCCCTAGCCCCAAAGCACTACTGTCTCTGCATTTGGAACTTCTTCCCTGGCAGAGCCCCTCCCACCCCACACCTCCTCTCCCTTCTCCCGTCTTTGCCATCCGTGCCATCCTTTTCCTCTCCTCGTCTGGCATGTGTTTCAAAATCCCCCAGTCCCTTTTTACGCTCAACCTCACTGCCTCCTGTCGTCCTGCTGCCCTGCTCAGACAGCAGCAGAGAGACCTGGATTCAAATCCCAGCTTCCCTACCTACTTGCCGGATAACTTCTCTGAGTCTCTGTTTCTCCAATTGTTAAATGGGAATGTTATCCCCGAGTTCAGAGTTGTTTTGGGGGTGATGATTACTGTCATCACTGGTACTCCTCCTGCTCCTCTAGAGGGCATTTCCTGAGCGCTTACCATGTGCTAGTCACAGTGCTGACAGCCGTTAGAGCTTTAGCTCATTTCCCGAAAGTTCCTTGTGTATTGCCAGGTACATAGTAGGTTTTCAATAAATGTCACTTCCCTTTTGTGCCTCAGTGACCTCTGTTTTGTTGTTGCGAGTGTTAGGAACTCAACTTAGGCAAAAAGAGTGATTCATGAGAAGGTCACTGGGATCTTATGTAGCTGCACAGCAGGAGCAGAGACTGCGGCACCCATGGGTGCCTTCTGCATTCTCTCTCTGCTTGGCTCCGCTGCTGGCTTCATTCTCTGCAGAACTGGGTTTCTTTACTCAGCAGGAACATGGCCACTAGCAGTTTGTGAATTTCACAAATTATAGCTCTCACTGCAGAGAGAGTGAGTCTCTTTCCCACCTCTGGTTGGAGATAACCCAGTACCGTACCCCTGGCTCCTGTAGGGTCACTTGACAGTGGAAAGGGCAGCCCTGACCACTGAAGCCCACAGTATTGGGCTGTTCCCAGAGGACCAGGAGCTCTTCCAAGCCTTTCCTGGTGGTGACAGGCTCCTCTGTGTCACTTCCAGCCTTTACTTGGCCCTACTCCAGAACCACATGGCTAAAAGTGGGCTTACTGCTCACAGAGCCTGTTGGAATTGGGCCTGGGCCTGGAGGGAGCCCTGTCAGCTGGACACCTGCCTTCATGGCCTAACTTCAGAGCCAAAGAGTGGGGTGAAGACCGGGCCCGGCTGGAGGAGGCCCTCAGGCCCACCTGGAGAATACACCAGGTCCCTCAGACTCTAACCCAGCCCGCGGGCTTGCGCAGGGCCCCAATAAGAGGGCCGAGGCCAGGTCTGTGGCTAACTCTCTGTGCGAGAACTGTGGGTGCCTATCAACACCCATTTCCATGGGAGTAATGATCCCGACCACCTTGTCTTGAGCCTTTTCTGGGGGCCAGGCCCTGTGCCAAGTGCTTTGTGTGCATCATCTGATTTCTTCCTCACAGCCGTCCTGTGAGGCTTTATCCCCACTGGACAGATTGAGAAACTAGCTCCGAGGGGTTAAATGACTGCCCAGGCAGCAGAGTATCTGGTGGGACTCGGAGTTGACCCCGCCTCAAACAACATTCATCACAGGCAGGAAATGAAGGGCTCTGTCTCCAGTCCTTCATATACATTCACTCACTGGTTTCCTACAGCAACCCTGTGAGGCAAGCTCTATAAATCTTCCCATTGTACAGCTGAGGAAACAGAAGAGTTACCTGCCCACAGTCACACAGCTTGCAAATGGCAGAGGCAGGACTCACTCACACGTCCCTATGGCTCCACATTCTGGACACTTAACCACTTCCCCACCGTGGTCTACATTCAAGTGTTTTAATATCTGAGCAAAGAGGCTAATTGCCTGATTAGAAGAAATCCAGTTAGTGGATTATTATAATGATTTCAGATTATTAGCCTTCTGTAGAAGGCAAAGTCGGTCTCATACAAAAAAGTAGGTTTTCTTACCATTTAAAGGGCCTATTTTTGGAAAATCTGACCCCGTGTTAGAGAGCAGAACGTTATTTTTATCTGGCTGGCATGGGTCCCTGTGGTCTCCTGAGTTTTACAGAAGCAATTAGTGTTGGCAGTCCCCCTGTACACCATCCCGTTCTTCGGCTCCGGTCATTGTGGATCTAAAGTTACGGGTGAAGTTTCTCTGCTTGGGAAGGTTGTGGTTTCAGGACACAGGAGCCCCCCTCTTCCCTCCCCCTCTCAGGAGAGAGACATTCCCTAAAGATCGCAGACAAATTGCCAAGTGCCTGCCCTGTCATCAGTGAGAAAATGTCACCATAATTGAGGCGGGTGCCCTGTACCACCGAATTCCATGCTTGAAATTGAATTTTCCATTTTCAGCTTAATTTGAGGGACTTTTGTTAACAAAATTACAGAGACCCTAATTGTATCTGCACGGTAATACTCTTCTTCAGAGGGCCGCAGTGCCGTGCAGACGACCGTCTGAAACGCGTGTGCGCATGAGTGCTTTCTAATCGTGATGCTTCTGTTATTGTTCCAGTGCCCTGGAGGCAGCGGTTTCTCTTGGGGGCGAAGACTTGACTCCGTTCTATGGTCTGGTGCCTGGTGGCAGGGAAGGAAAATTCTACAGGGTAATTGTCTTCAGAGTAAACACTTCCTGGTAACGTCTAGTTAAGTTTATAAAACAAACGTGCCCAGGGTTAACCCCTCTTGCTTTATTCCAAAGCTCTTTTCCCCACTGAGCTCAAAATGTATTTTATAGAAAATGTCTTTGAAGTCTTAATGGATGTTTCAGACTTAAGCCAAAACATGTGTTGTGTTTCCATTTTATCCCCACGCAGGAGCTGGAAGACTATTTCTACTATTCTCAGCTCCGCAGTCAAGGCATCGATACAATGCAGACGAGAAAGGTGTCGGAACACATTTGCCTTTCGGAGCTTCCTTTTGTCATGAGAGCAATCGGCTTTTACCCGTCTGAAGAGAAGGTAGGGAAAACGAAAACAAGAACAGCGGCGGGATATGCTATTTATAAAAAACGACCTCTGGGAACAATAATTATAGGTCAAAGTAAAAATTTAATGTTTTTCTTACATAAATGGATCAGAAATAAGGTTCTGGGCATTTCAGATGTACTCCCGGATAAATGGTGAAGATGTGTGCTATTCCTAAAAGACGTATTCCTTACAGAAGTCTGCCGTTGGTTGGAGTGCAGGGCTCATGAGCACAGGTGTTGGAATTGGGCAGACTGGGGCTCTGGTCCTGGGTCTGCCCCTCGCTGGGCACAGACCAGCCTCGTAGGAGTCAAGGAGGCGATGGCTGGAAAGCACTGGGCATGGCATCTGGCGCACAGGAAGAGCTCAGCAGATGGTGGTGGTTATTGTCGTCATCCTTATCCTCACTGCCTGGTCCCTACCAACCTGGCAGGTGTTAATGGGGTACCCCTGGGAGGTGGGTGTTTGTCTGGGCTGCGGAGCTCAGAAGACACAGTCATTCCTCATGGCCATGCCACACCCCAGCTGCAAGGAGCTCCCAACAGGGACAAGAAGACCCCAGGGAAATGTTCCTCATGTAAACTGTTGTTAAAGATGCAATTTATTGTGTTTTCTTTCTGATTTGAAATGTAATCCATTCCCATTGAGTAAGTTTCAGAAAGATATACAAGTGGAATGAAGAAAACAATTACCTGTAATTCAACTACCGAGCCTTAAGAGTTTATATATCTATGTATCTATATCATCATATATGTAGTCACGTATTGCTTAAGGACAAGGATACGTTCTGAGAAATGTGTCATTAGGGGATTTTGTCATTGTGTACTTACACAAACCTAGACAGTATAGCCTGGTACACACCTAGGCTAGACGGTATAGCCTGTTACTCCTGGGCTTCACCCGCACAGCATGTTACCGTCCTGAATACTGTAGGCACCTGTAACACAATGGTAAGCATGTGTGTGTCTAAATGTATCTCAAAGTAGAAAAGGTACAGTAAAAATACAGTGTCATATATGCAGTCCATTGTTGACTGAAATGTTATATGGAGTGTGTGTGTATGACTGTGTGTGTATATACGTATGTATAGTTTTAGAAAACTAATTGGTATCATATTGAATATATATTTGTATCCTATATTTTTACTTAATATTATGAACCATTTTGTTAAATATTCTCTGAAAATATGCTTTTTATATTTTAATTTTTTAACTTTTTCTGATTTAGAAAATAGAACCATAAGGAAGAAAATAGAAATTACTCAGAGATAATCACTTTTATTATTTTGATGGATTTCCTTCTATTGTTTTGTATATATATAGATGTATCTATATTTTTAAACAAAGGATTGGGATATCCATATATCCATATTACACAGAGTGTGTGTGTATATATGTGTACATATATCACCATTCTCAGTATTGTGAGAACGTGGTGGTAAAAATTCCTTGGCAACATGCTTTTTAAAGGCTGCATACTTAATTGAACCATTCCCCAGTTGCTGGACACATAAGTTGTCTGAAATAGTTAGCTGTCAGAGACACAGCTGTGATGAGCATCTCTGTGTGTGGTTTTTGCATACGTGTGTTAATTATTTTTCTGGGTCAAAGTCCAAGAAGTAGACTGGGTCAGAGAATATGAACCTTAAAGCCCTACTGCCAAACTGCTTTCCACAAGTGTAGCATTTTACATGCCCACCCTCAGGCATACCCAACTCCCGAAACGCAGCTAAGACTTGTTTCTATGAGGAGACTGAGAACATGTTAGGGATGTAAGCTGTGATCCCAGTTGCTTCTCTTGGCTTTGGTGGCGTACCCAGAATCATCTGTTCTGTGTATTCCAGATATGACGGGAAGGTGACTTTTATTCTCCAAATAGCATCTGGGGAAATGAGTTATCAGAGCCCATAAGCCCCTGCTGAGTCTTGAATGAGGACCTTAAAAACACCAGGTATTCTTGCTAGCTCCTCAAAAAAAAAGGTCTTTCAACTGATGTGCATTTTGTAAAACATAAGCAACTTCTGACAAAGTTTGCGTAGCCCACGTAAAAGTGTTCCTTAGAGCTGCATTTCCACAGAACAGTGGTTCCCAGAGTGGTATGCTGCATCACAATTACCTGAAGCATTTATTAAAATATCCAATTCCTGGGCCCCATCCCAGATCTAGCTAGTCAGAATCTCCACGTAAAGGGCCTGGGAGTCTGCATTTTCACCTCTCCAACCCGTTCAGATGTGCAGCCAGGTTGTGAACCCTGCCTTGCAACCCTGGCTCTGAGGGTCGTTGACTAGGGTCACTCACACTGGAAGATGAGGACTCAGTGCGCTAAATGGGATTATTAGTCAGGACTCTTCTTTGGTTACAAGTTGATAGAAACCTAAGTCAACCCATTTCTGGTTCACAGAATTCCAAGTCCAGAGGTCGTGGTAATGTGCAGTATAACCTAACCCCAGCCTCAAACCGTGTCACCAGGAAGCATCCTTCTCTCTGGGCCTCACTTTCCTCTGTGTCACCTCTGATCTCAGTCTGAGTATCTACTCAGTACAGTGCGTGGCACATGTTAAATACCTGAAAAATATCACCCAGTATTACTGTCTTCATCGTCATATCCCTGTCTCTGGATACCTGATTCTAGAAGCCCCTCACGTGAATGTTCCTCTGACCTCATGCTTCTCTGTTCACAATACCCTTTCTAAAAATCTAAAATTTTATATTTTCTTGACTTATCTGATTTTTCTTGATTTACCTGAATCATACTTTATGTAAAGTATTGATACTTTACATAAATGTCCAAAAGTCATTAAAATTGATGGTGTATTCTCATTGAAGGTTCTTGATTTGAAACCCTGGGCTCATATTGATATAAATGTGTCCTCCTGTGCTGTCCTGCTTTTTGGATGAGGGAATTTGGAGTATTTAGCCCTTGCGACCAGCACCCACCTGTCACACAAAGTACTGAAGAAAGGAGGTGGGCAGAGAGCACCAGCCCCCAGACCTAGACACTGGCCTTCCTCTGCTCCCTAGGGAAGTGAGGCAGCTGAGTTACTCGAGGCTTGCCCACTTACCCTGTCATCGGCAAAAAATATAGCTTAACAATCTATCGAAGTCTTGCTGATGCATAAAAGGTATCCAGAAAAAGTTAGTCTGCAACAAATATTACAAAGTGACATTGACAGTTACTTAAAAACTACAAAAAGAAATAGAAATGGCGGTTGCAGGGTTTTCACTGGCTGTTGTATATGTTTCTCCACCACCACCACCATTGCCCCAGTCAGTGTCTTCATGAATCCCTTGGATTCCAGGGTTTTTAATTCACTTTAAAAAATGCATTTACTCTCTGAAGACATTTTCTGAAGCCCCTGTGATCCAGATGTGCCCCACACCAGTGTGCAAACTTTGTTAGCTGATGAATTAGTTTGTATCTGAAGCTACACAGGGAGAAGTTTCTGATCTTTTGTTTTCATGTCAGATTTATAGTGACTTAAAAAAAATCTTTTCAGGGCTTTGAAACTTCTAAACCTAGACTTTGCCATGGTTACTGACACCTTTCCTATTAAGATGTAGCTATTCCCCCTCCCTCAAGAAGTTGCGTGAAGTATGCCTGGCTAATGGGGTATTTTAACACTTGGTTACATAAAAGACTCAGAGATTCAAACCAGCGCCCCAAAGACTATACATTACTTGTGTTTTTCTTATGTCATTATGACTGCCTTGGGGATTTGAAGCTAGTCAGTGTGTTAAATTGAAGCCAAATTATACAGAATATAAGCCTCCCCAAAGAATATGTAGCCATTCCCTTCTTTTGCAGAAAACTGCACTCAGAAGCAGAAAGTGGTCAGAATGGCCTGCCCTTATAAATCTTCATTTTTTTAAATGAAAAATCTGCAAACTGCACAATGTTATGATGAAGGAACCATAACTTAGGTGTCACAGTTTCTATAGATGACTTCACACACCAGAAAGAAAGGCTGAGGCAGGAGGATCACCTGAGCCCAGGAGTTGGAGGCTGCAGTGAGCTATGAGGACACCACCGTACTCCAACCTGGGTGACAGACCAAGACTCTGTCCACCCACCATGAAAAAAAAGTGAGATTGACCTATGTTTCCTGACCCAGAAAGACTGTGCAGGATTTGTTGTTAAAGAGAGAAAGAAGTTCCAAAAGCAGTATGTGAAGTAGGATCTCATTTCTTTGATAATAATATATATGTTTGTTTACCTAGCAAAACCTGAAAGAACATGTTCCAAACCCTTAACGACATTGATTTCGAGGGGATGGGATTCAGAAGAACTTTTACTTTCTGCTCTCCACACATAACCCGAGGTCAGCAGGCCCTGGTCACGGCCAGCTGTGCAGCTGCCCGGGGCTCCTTCAGTGCATGTGCAGATCCTGTCCACAGTCCCCCCTTTTCACTCCAGACCTGACGCTCAGCCCCTTCCTCACCTCTCACAGAAACACAAGACCCACTCTCACAAGACAACCTTCTTGAAAATTTGGGAATCACCAGAAAGGGTCACACGGAACTGCATCTCACAGCAGTTTACCTGAAACTGCACGTTAGACATTCTTCTCAGTCCTGCCTGCTGCCCCCCACGGGGACCTTCCTTGCTGCCCTTCACCCCACCCAGCATTCACTTCTGCCACCCTGGCTGCCCCGCCTCCTTCCTGTCAGCTGGCACAGTTTGGCTCCTCTTAGCTTGCGTTTCCCAATGTGGGCTATAAGCCCATGTCGGAGGTCTATAAATGAATGACCTCTAGGAACCTTTCCATTTAGTGGTATCTGCCCTCCTTAGAAGACAGTTGTAGTTATAAATTAGGGGATGGACCTCATACACACCTTTCTGTGCCATGTAATTTCTCTTAACTACAAGCATTTACTTGTGTTGCTTTTGTATTTAGAACAAAAACCAGAAAGATAAACAAATCCTCCCAAAGCCCTGTGCGCTAATCTTCATGGCTAAACCGTGATCCCAGCTGGGATGGAGGGACCACAGCCAAGTGGTGCAGCCGCACCCGTAACGAGGGGGGAATTTGAGCCCAGAATCATGGGTACAATTTCTGCTCTGATAAAGACCCTGTGGAAATTTGAAAATTTGCACTTTGAAGAGAAGCCCTCAGTATATTGGGTCTTGCTCTGGGACATAAATATCAGGAGGTAAGAGAAACGGCCCAGTGTTCTAGCCTTCCCAGTCAACCAGGAGAGCCCTGGGCCAGGGCCCCTGCTCAGCAGGCAGTAGGTTTCCTGCAGAAAGATCAGAGCAAGACAAAACTATTTTTGTTTTTCACACTTAAAGCATTTAAAGAAATAAATCCTGGATTACCTTGCAGCCACTAAAAAAAGAATGCAGGTGACGATAATGCTATAACGACAGTAGCACCAACAGCAACAACAAAATAGCTCTTCTCTCCTGAGCTCTCACCACATGCCCAGTGCTCTGCTGAAATGCCTGGTGTCATTTAGTCCTCACACCGACCCCATGAGGTGCTTGCTTTATCCTCGGCGTGTTACAGAAGGACAAAGTGAGGCTTAGAGAGATGAGGGAGCTTGCACAGTCACTCAGAGCCAGTGTTTAAACTCCAGCCCCACGTTCTGTTTCTGCATGTGTGCACGGTGGTACAGAGGAGGAAGGAAACCCTTCAGACTTCCAGCACTGGCTCCTGCTGAGGGATGAGGAATTAGAGGACATTTTATTTTTCTTCTTTATATCTCCATTGTTGGAACTTTTCATAACAGATATGTTTTAATCTTTACTGATTTTATGGCTATAAAAGGGCAGATCACAGTGATGGTGGAAAAAATATATGTGTGTGTGTGTGTGTGTATTTAGAGATAGGATCTCGCCCTATCACCCAGGCGTAAGTGCAGTGCCATGATCATAGCTCACTGTAACTTCAAACTCCTGGGCTCAAGTAATCCTCTGCCTCAGCCTCCCGAGTAGCTAGGACTAAAGGTGCACGCTACCACGCCTGGCTAATTTTTTTATTTTTTATAAAGATAGGTCTTGCTAAGTTGCCCTGGCTGGTCTCCAAGTCTTGGCCTCAAGCGATCCTCCCACCTCGGCCTCCCAGAGTGCTGGGATTACAGACGTGACCCACTGCGCCCGGCCTATTTTTAAAAATATTAATGTTGCCCAGTGCTATGACTCATGCCTGTAATCCCGGCACTTAGGCCAAGGCGGGAGGACCACTTGAGGCCAGAAGTTTGAGGCTACAGTGAGCTATGATTGTGCCATTGCACTCCAGTCTGGGTGACAGAGACCCTGTCTCTAAAAAAATAAAATAAAATAAATTAATTAAATCAAATAAAAATACTAATGTTCTTACAACTGAAATTTTGTACTTGCTATTGCCACGACTTTACCTCCATGTTTTTTTTTTCTTTGTAATAACTTTATTGAAATATATGACACGCCATAGAATTCACCCATTTAGAGTGTGCGATTCAATGGCTTTTAGTACATCCAAGGAGTTGTGCAGTCGTCACCACTGTGTAATCCTGTAATATGTTTATCACCCCAAAAAGAAACCCCGACCCATTAGCAGTCACTTCCTCTTCCTCCCTCCCCCAGCTCCTGGCAGCCACCTATCTACTTTCTGTCTCTAAGGATTTGTCTATTCCGTGTACTTTATATAAATGAAATCATACAATATGTGGTCTTTTGTATCTGGCTTCTTTCACTTAGCATGATTTTTTTAGGTTCATCCAGGTTGTAGCATGTGTCACATGGAGATGTGTCCTTCATTCTTTTCTATGGCTGAATAATATTCTCTTCATGCAGATATGCCACATTTATCCATTCATGAACGGATGGACATTTGGGTTGTTTCTGCTTTTTGGCTGTTATGAATAATGCTGCTGTGAACATTTGTGTACGAGTTTTTGTGTGGACATATGTTTTCATTTCCCTTATGTATATAGCTAGGAGCAGAATGGCCACATGGAATGGTATGTGTAACTGTTTGAGGAATAGCCAGACTGTTCTCCATCCATATTACTTCTTCACTTGAACTAGGATCCGTCTGGTGCTTTAGGGTGCACAAGGCAAGATCAGGATTTCAGAGAGCTGTGGGCATGTAACTAACAAACTCTTGATTGTGGGTTTGGGACAAGGTGCAGGACTTGTCATTCAGATAGGACTGTCTCTTTTGGACCTTTAGAAACATTCACCTAGACAGGAAAGAGTCCCTGGAGGTGTTTGAGGCCTGGCTCTGTGAGGGGTGGGGTGAAGGTCGCCATGAAGTTCCCTCTGGATGGGTGTTTTTTCCATGGAGTAGAAGACGTTGGGGAGAGAGCTGCATGGCCACGCACTAGGGCTGGGATCACCCCGAGACTGCATCCAGGGGGCAGAATTGATGGTGGTGTGCCCCACTTCTGCAGAAAGAGGCAGCCGCAGTCCATATCTAGCTACTGGAGAAGGTATGGAGCAGTTTTGAGTCACAGAATGACGGATAAATAGCAGGGAGCCCAGAGTGTCTCCAGAGGTGCCTAGCCCTGAAACCTCCTGAGCTCACTCCTTCCTGCCCCATGTCAGCTAGGAGACGCGGGGCAGGGGGCAGCAAGGAGAGGGAATGAGGCGTAGACGATGAGTAGTGACAAAAAACCGTCTCCATTGGTCGAGGATGATCTAAAGACGATGATTGTGCATTGTGGGGAGAAGGGGAGTCCTCCCAGCCGAGCCCTGTGAGTCTAGAAAACGTTGCAAAAGAAATGCAAAACCCCACCAGGAGGCTTCTTATAAAAACGAGGAATGGCCTCGGCTCAAATGTATCATGTTCCTCTCCATTTAATAGGGAGCTTATAAAACTTAATTATAAAACACAATTCCGAGGCCATCAGTGGCTTCCTGCGGCTGACAGCAGGGATCACAAACCCAAAGGCCTACGTCAGTCAACGACAGAGGCAGAAGTAAGATACTCATGAGTGTGGGGACTCCGGCCCACAACCAACAGGCCACCAGCATATCACAGGGCCTAGGGCAGCAGAACCAAGGAGGCCCAGATGCCATAAATCTAAATGTTTAAAAGTTATAAATCAAGTGACAAGCTGCTAAATAAATATTCTCCCTTGACTGTTGTACCTTCAGCATGAGCTGATTCAAATTTAGAATCTCCAGTTCCTTAGAGTTTCGCACTTGAATGAGGCCACACGGGGAGCCAGGCCAGCAGCCCCACTTGTGCTCCCCACCCTGGCTACATCCCTGGCCATAGTACGTGTAGCACTCACAAGGTGCACAGCTCCCCATGCTTCATTCATTCAGTCAGTAAATATTTTTCTGAGCCCCTGTGATGTGCCAGCCTCTGAACTAAGCTGCAGAGGAAATAGAGACGAAAGCTCTAGCTTCAGCTTAATGGGGGAGACAGATGTGGGCCCAAAGAATTAGAGCATATACCGCAGCTGCCACCCATCATTACTCTCCATGGAAAATCACAAGCTTGGTGCTGATTCATTTTGGCAACAAGTATCACCTCCATGAACCCCTGTGGTCTAAGAGCAGCAGTTCTCAAAGTGTGGCCCTCAGACCAGCAGTGTTGACATCACCTGGGGACTTGTAAGAAATGCAGACTCCCAGCTCCATCCCAGACTCACTGAATCAGAAACCCTGTGGGTGGGGCAAACAGTCTGTGTTTTAAAAAGCCTTTGTGGTCATTTTGATGCCTGACAATGTCCTTGAGCCCTTGCCTTAAAGCCATGCTTCTCAACCTTAGCTGTACATTCACATCATCCTAATGGCGAGCTTTTAAAAAATATGACCGCTCAGAGTCCATCCCAGACCAAGTGAATCGGGATCTCTGGGAATAGGATCCAGGGCCTCAGAATTTTTAAAGCTCCCCAGGTGAATGGGATGAACCACTGCCTTAGCGGATGGTGGGCCAGTGTGAGAAGGCCAGTCAAAGGCCACGAGAGCGTCTGGGCAGGTCAGCCAGGGCTGCTGCTTTTCTGGAGTCATTTTCACATTGGAGCACCCAGAACGAACTCAGCGTTCCATTTCCAGCTCCGAGGTTCCTCTCCTAATGGGAGCTTTGTTTAGACATGTGACAGAACCTGCCTTTTCAACTAACACTTGCAAAGTAGGTTAGGAAGGAAATGTCAGTGATGCCAAAGCTGCCAACTCTATGCTTGTTGAGTAGTGATTCTTTTTTTGAGACAGAGTCTCACTCTTTTGCCCTGGCTAGAGTGAGTGCCGTGGCATCAGCCTAGCTCACAGCAACCTCAAACTCCTGGGCTCAAGCAATCCTTCTGCCTCAGCCTCCCGAGTAGCTGGGACTACAGGCATGCACCACCATGCCCAGCTAGTTTTTTTCTATGTATTTTTAGCTGTCCAATTAATTTCTTTCTATTTTTGGTAGAGACAGGGTCTCGCTCTTGCTCAGGCTGGTCTCGAACTCCTGAGCTCAAGCAATCCTCCCACCTCGGCCTCCCAGAGTGCTAGGATTACAGGCGTGAGCCACCGCGCCCTGCCAAGGTGTTTTTTTTATACGTACACTAAAAGAATCTATAAGAAAAAAGTATAGAGATCCAAGATCCAAAAGCTTTACTGATTTCAAAACGAGTAGAATTGTGGAATAGCGTTTATGTTCTTTCAGTTAATGGATGATT
>CAUYSK010043379.1:0-11528 GCA_963575035.1 Avahi laniger | reverse complement strand
GACCCCTCAGCAGCTGAGGACAGGTTCCTGCACCTAGTCCCTCTGCGGTAGAGCTAACTTGACAGCTGCCTGTCTGCGGCGGAGGGAGGGCGGGTTCACAGAGGAACAGATCCCTCAGCTCAGCCGCAAACACTTTAGAGGAAGTCCAGATAAAGCTCAGGGCAAGAATGACTGGCATTTTGAGATGACAGGAAGCCAGCATCTGCATTTGGGTTTCATGAGGGGACACACCTCTGGGGCTAGGGATCCTGGAAGGCCATGAGAGACACAGTTCCCGCAGCCTCACTGGGAAGGGCATTTGTGCATTTCATGGCCAGTCCTTGGGCCCCATCCTGCCTTGTTTGCTCACAAGAAAAATGTTCCCTCAGTTGTTTGTGAACACAGGTGCCCTTTCTTATCATTTTGTACTAAGAGAGAGGTCAGTTTGACCAAGACATTGATATTCCAGATCTTCAGATATCAAAACGCAGATAGCCATGACGTTCTCCTGAAACTCTCCATATTGAAGGAGCATCCTGACTTTCCCTGCTGTGTGTAAGAATGAGAAGAAAACTGCCCCCAGGCCCCTCCTTGGCCCTGACTCCTGGGGTCACTGTGGCAGAGGGTGTTCCCTGGCTGAGGAAGAGGGGATTCTGTGGTGTTTCAAGGTATCCTGGCCCAGATGCACACTCTGGGAAAGCAGATGTGAGAAGGTGCCTACCCATGCCCCTCCACCACCCAGGGTGCTTCTCTAATTTTAGCAACTCAGGGAGGAGGCTGAGACAAATGAGTCACTGGGCTTGGGTGCAAAAGCCCAGGGGTCCAGGGTCTAGAAGAGAGGATTAAACATGACCCAATAGCAAAATTGGGACAAGACACATAGTAGAGATAAAACGACATCAAAGGTGCCAGAAACTTCAAGTCAGGATGAATAGTACGTTATGCAGTATTAAAACAATCAAACTGGGGAACTAACACCCAGAGACTGGCTGCCAGCTTTAGCAAATAAAGTTGACTTTTTTGGTTTATTTTTTCTATATTCTTAAGCAAAGAAAGTTATATTGATCTCAGTGCAGACACAAATGCATGATAACTTCTATCTTTCATCTTCCTTTCCTCTCCATCCTCCCCTGTGTCTGCACTTCCAGAGACTGCAGCTAGGACAGGGAACAGCCTGGATGGAAGATGCATCTCGCAGAAAGCTCCTGGTCCCACAGGTGTGCACTGTTAGTTAGGCTACATCTACAACAGCCATTGTTATTGCTCCTTTTCCATGCACTTCCTCAATATTTTCAGGCTGCGAATTAATTTAGAGAGTTTCAACCTGACCTGATGGTGTGGCCTTCTCTGTCTCCAGCCCCAGCTCCAAGGCTTTATGGCTTAGCCTTCCATTCTTGAAACCAAAAACACACAGAACCTGATTTTGGCTGGTGGACATTCTGATCAGACCTGGCTATTGTAGTCCCAACACCTCTCTGTCGAAGGGGCCATGACTCCATGGGTTCCACCCGCATGCACACCTTAGGAGCTGAGATGCTAATCTGTGGATTTACCACAAATGTACTGCCTTCACCTGGGGGCAGTGGGTCTAGGTCATCCTCCTCTTTCTGGTACTTCAGGGCTTGAGAAGAGAGCTGGAAGAACTTCTCATTCAGCTCATCCAAAGTGTCTTCCACCTGCAATATTTTTCTCTAGAAACAAGGAACATGTGGTCTTTATTACTTTTATTTGTATTCTAATTTCGTTGAAACTTTCTTGTGCTCCTACTCCATGATTTACAGCTGGGTAGTGCAGGGCATAAAATCAGGTGCTGATCTCAGACAGCTGAAAGTCTGAAGGCAAGGGGAGCCAGACCTACAGCCCAGCAAAGTAGTAAAGTTTACTGTGGAGAGATGCACCAGGCACTGCAGGAGCAAAAAGCAAGACACGTAGCCCAGGTAGGATGGTCAGGGAGAGCTTTCTGGAAGAGAGAATGTCTCAGCTGAATCTTAAAAGGTGGACAGGAGTTAGCTGGGTGGAGAGTGGGAGAAGAGCATTTTAGGCAAAGGGAGCAGCATATGGGAAAACATAGATATGAGAGAGTATAGGAAACATTCATCTATTTGTCCATCTATTCATTTGTCCACCCATTCATTCATCCATCCATTTATCTATTCATATATCCTTCCTTCCATCCATCCATCCATCCATCCATCTTTCCATCCATGCATTCATCTAACTTTCCATAAATGAATTGAACCATTCATCTACCCATATATCCATCTATCCATCCACCCATTATGCTATTTGTCCATCCACATATCCATCCATCTATCCCCCCACCCACCCACCCATTCTCTACCCATCTATCTACCCATCCTTCTATCCATAAGTAAAGACTTATTATGAACCCAATGTGTATGAAGACAATGGTCAGTTATGGGACACTATTAGGGAACTTCCATGGAGTTTATAACCTATGAAGAAAAGCAGACATGGGGCAAGAAATTATGTGTGAGGAGGGTTACATGAGGTGAATGTTTGGATTGCAGTGGGGATTAATCAAAGTTCCTTTGGCAGTAGCATAGGATTTGTCAGGAAAAGTGTCAAGAGATGATGCTAGAGAAATGAGAGCAGCATGCTTTTCTTACATTGTGGAGTCATCTAAAGGTAAATTTGGTAGAACCATTCTCATGAATAGAACCTTCATTTTCTTGGGAGTGTCAGTGTGCCCAGCTGAAAAATGACTTATCTCAGACTCTCCATGAGACAGAGATAATCATGTGGCTAGTTTTGGCCAAGAAGATGTAAAAGAAAGTTGTAGAGGAGGTAGATTCTGGAAAATCTGTTTTAAAAGGGAGGTTGGTTAAGTTCCCCTTCTTACCTTTCTACCTTTCAAGCAGGTGTCCTGTAACCATGAGTGACCATGAAGATAAAAGTCATGTGCTCAGGATCATGAAGCAGAAAGTTAGAGGGATCCTGGAATTCATAGGACACTGCGGATGCTGATGGGTTTACTTTTGAACATATTAAACTTAAGCTATCTGTGGGGCATCCTGTGAGCTAATAAACCCCAATTGCATGGTGAGTTCAGCTGTCATGGAAAGTCCATCTTTTGCTCCAAACATGAAATGGAAGATACAATTTTTAAAAATGCTGGGCCATATTTGAAAGGGAATTCTCCAGATGCCAGAGCTGAAGAGACAAAGCAAGGGTTGGAAGGAGGTCAAGGCATGTGGCATGTGTATTTTCCTTCTTAGAGGCTGAGGAGTCAATTCCCACTTTGGGCAGGCTTTGAGGCCATGAGCACCATCTGCGGTTGGGGAGACTGATCTAGGGCCACCTGAGAAAAGTCTGGACTAAGGAAGTGGCTGTCCCTTCTCTGAACTTGGATTAAAAACCTCAATCCAGGCCGGGCCTGGTGGCTCACGCCTTTAATCCTAGCACTCTGGGAGGCCGAGGCAGACGGATTGTTTGAGCTCAGGAATTCGAAACCAGCCTGAGCAAAAGCAAGACCCCATCTCTACTAAAAATAGAAAGAAATTAATTGGACAACTAAAAATATATATAGAAAAAATTAGTCAGGCATGGTGGTGCATGCCCGTAGTCCCAGCTACTCGGGAGGCTGAGGCAGAAGGATCGCCTGAGCCCAGGAGTTTGAGGTTGCTGTGAGGTAGGCTGAAGCCACAGCACTCTAGCCAGGGCAACAGAATGAGACTCTGTCTCGGAAAAAAAAAAAAACCTCAATCCATCCTGTGGACATGTCCCTGTCACTGAGAAGGTTTCTTGCTCAGGGCTGTGGTTGGAACAGAATCAATGTGAGAAACTGGAAGCATAAGTCTGTGCAACACAGTACTCCATGGGAGGCCAGAACCTATGAACAGGTCCGGAGACCACCAGCCCCATACAGTGGGAATACAGACAAACTCAGCTGCGGCACAGGGAATTCTGCACAGAGGAAAATGCCCCTGAAAGTGGGCTCATAGTTGAAAGCACAAAACCTGCAAGGAAATCCAATGATGTGAGAGTGGCAGACAGAACAAAAATACACTCAAGAAACCGAAGATGATAATGAAATTTGAGCAGGACTGTTGCATACTCTTGTTTAAGTGTGAAGAAAGAGAAAAGGAGAAATAGAATCCACAAGACAGTAACAGAAATGCTGTGGAAAAAGAGAGAGATTCTAGAAATGAAAAAGTCAGTGCGACTGGTGAATTACATATAGACCCAGCTGCAGTGAGTTTCTGGCAACTTCTGAGGAAATCACATGGGATGTAGCACTGAGAGGCTAATGGCCAGGAGGAGGCAGCAACTGCAACTATGGTTCTGCAGTTTCTGTTACCAGGTGGTGCCCTTGGCACACACATTTTTACACCTGTCTGTGCTGTGTGTGCGTTTTGCCATCTTGTTGGCTGCTGAGTCACCTTGCTGGAGACACTCAGTTTTCTGCACAGGGGGATGGGGTTTGTCATGTCTGCTCCCTGACACTCCCCAGCTCTTCCAACTTAAGGACAAGGGAGCTTGGGGCAACATCTTCCTCTGCCTCATTTGTTTCTTAACAAGGTCCAGCAGCACGGTACAGAAGAAAAAGCTCATGTTGGGATTTGCGAAGAAGTTTCTTCTCTTGGATGAAGTTTCCTCCCCTCTCCCAGGCTCACTGTGCGCACCTGAAGGACAAGCACGGAGAGGAAGGTGTGTCACAGGGCCTCTGTGAGGATCATAGGGTGTCTGGCTCCTCGGAGGCTTTCAATAACCTGTTCCCTTCTGCCACACTTGGGGCTTGGCACTGGTGTGGCTCTCTGCATATTTGGCAGAAAGAAAATTAATCCCACTGTAGTTCATGGAAAGAATGGTTACAAAGGTCACGACCCATCTGGACATCAGTGACTTCCCTGTCATCCTGCTCCATTCTGTCCAGGACAGTCACTGTGTCTGCTACTTCGTCCTCGCAAAGAGAGAAAGGGAAGAATGGCCTTCCCATAGAGCTCCCATCATTCCTCACACTGAGGTGCATGAGAAAATAATTCCAGGGAAATCTGCAGGCATTGCTATGCCTCTAGGAGCAGGGTCGCTTGTTTTCAGTGCTTAGGCAAAAGCGGGAAGTTCTGCGGCTGCCCTTTTGACAAAAAACAGGTTTCGCAGGTTTCCTCCCCTTTTCTCTTCCCTTTTATATCAGATAAGCCCTAGTGTCTTTTCATTAAAAAAGAAAATGAAAAACAAAAATATGCCAGAACAAAAAAACTCCTAACTTATTATCATTATCATTATTATTATTATTTCTTGAGACAGGATCTTGCTCTGTTGCCCCGGGGTAGAGTGCAGTGGTGTCATCATAGCTCACTGCAACCTCAAACTCCTGAGCTCAAGCGATCCTCCTGCCTCAGCCTTCCAAATAGCTGGGACTACAGGCATGCGCCACCGTGCCCGGCTAAGTTTTCTATTTTCTGTAGAGGTTAGGTCTTCCTCTTGCTCAGGCTGGTCTTAAACTCCTTGCCTCAAGTGATCATCACACCTCGACCTCTTAAAGTGCGAGGATTACAGGCACGAGCTGCTGCGCCCAACCATACTTAACTTTTGTTTTTCTAATTTTAAAAGATAGCACCTGCTCAATGTAGGCTATTAGTAGTAAGGATATGTAGTAAACATAATATTTAAACATAGAAACAAGTACATAATGTCAGCCCCAGCCCACTGAGGTAGGTCCACTGATGGCCCTGTTCTGGGCCTGTGCCCTTGCCCTGTACTGCTGGGGCCTTCCTGCTGTGGGGAGGGCTTTCTTCTCACCCCTTGATGTTGGACTGCACCACCTGACTTGCTGTGGCCATTAGGATGAGGTGGGAGTCACGATGTGACTGAGCCTGAGCCTCAAGCAGTCTTCTGTGATTCTGCCATTGCCATGAGCAGCACATGAGATGGCCAGCCTGCTGCTCAGGGAGGGGGGAGGCCATGGTGCACAGTTTCCCCAGCTGAAGTGCCCTGGGCAAGCCCAGTCTGGAGCTGCATCCTGGCCAGAGTCGACCCAGACCAGAGGAGCTGAAACCTCCACAGGTAGGAGAAATACACAGTCTGCTATATGCTGCTGAGCATTTGTGTTGTTTGTCCTGCAGCAAAAACCAGCTGACATACCCATTAACCATTTGTACATTTCAGACCTCCTTTCAGCTTCTCTTCATTCCCTCAAGCTAGTCTCTCTCTCTACTGCTTTTATGGCCTTGTCTCTCTCTCCCTCTCTCCCTCCCTCCTCTCTCTCCCCCTCTCTCTCTTCTTCCCTCCCTCCCTCTTTTCCTCTCTCTCCCCTCCCCTTTCTCCCTTTTCTCTTTTTTATGAATATATAATACATATATTAATTTTTGAACTCATTCCATATATGCTATTCTCTATTTTCATCTTTTATTTTAATAACATTAAAAATTCTCTATAAGCTTATTTTCAGTAAGGGCATTACTATTTTGTTACAGGGCTCTCCCATAACTCAGGTGACCCTCATATTATTGGAAATTTCAGCCATCTCCGTTCATTTTAATATTATGAAAATTGCAGTGAATGTGTTTCATCATGTTTGCCTATATTTTAAAATGATTTCCCTTGGAGAGATTCTTAGAATTGAAATGAGTCAAAAGTGAATGAACATTGTAGAGGGTTTTGATACAAATTGCTAGGTTGCTTTCCAGAAAGGTTTTAATTTTTCACCCTGGAAGGCAACCAAAATATCTATTTCATCCTCAAATATTCATCTTTGACTTAATCTGAGATGGCTGTTCAGAGGACCTACAAACAGAAGTAGCTGTACAAAGCTGTCTTTTGTGCAGGAGATTTGCGTCTTTAGAAACAATCTGCACTGATTTAGCCAGGCTTTTTCTGAGGCTTTTCCTTTTCCAGATCTAGGAAAGATGAATTGAGTCTGACATCTTTAAAGAACAGAAAGAAATATGTACTGTGTATTCTCTCTGAGGGCAGCTACTGTGAGGAAACTAAATTGTTAAATAATGAAGAATACAAGAGTTGTTGAAATTGGTCCCTGATCAATTGTGGTTCAAATCCTCCACTAATACTGGGAAAGTTGTCTTGGCTGTCCCAATTAGAATTGAAGTAGATCCATCAAAACCTCTTCTGAACCTTAAACAATACCCTGTAAGATCAGAAGCCTTGGAAGGTACAAGACCTACAATTTTAGATTATATAAAAAGAGACTTGATTATTCCTTATATAAGCCAATGTAACACTCCAATCTTTCCCATAAGAAAAACAAATGGTAGAGATTAGAGATTTGTACAGGATTTGGGAGCAATTAGTAACATAGACATTCCTCAACATCCAGTTGTACCAAATCTCCATAAGTTATTGACTGCCATCCCAACTGAAGCTGATTTCTTCACTATAATACATATATATAGTGCATTCTTTATCATTCCTCTAGATAAAGACATTCAATTTCTCTTCATCTTCACTTGGGAAGACAGACAATATATGTGGATAGTTGTACCTCAGCGATATACTGAGAATCTCACTTATTTTTCACAAATATTAAAAGCAGACCTTTCAGATATCAACTTTCCTGAGAAATCCACTTTTAGAGCATGTAGGTAATTAAATTCTCAAAAATAAGTGAGATATTTAGGTCATGTAACGCCAAACAAAGGAAGACCTTTTCAAAGTCAATCTGGATATAAAGGGAATATTGGCCTTCCCTACCCCAAAACTAAGAAACAACTGAGAGGACTTCTGGGGTTGGCAGGATAATTCAGAATTTGGATTCCAAACTTCTTCTTAAAAGCCCAACCTTTAGGGAAAAAAAATCAATATATCAAAAGAATACCTGAATTTGTATGCTTATTGCAGTACTATTAACAATAGCAAAAATATGAAATTCAACCTAAGTCCTCATAAATTAACTAATGGATAAAGAAAATGTGGTATAGAAACACAATGGAATACTACTGACCCTTGAAAAAGAATAAAATCATGTAATTTGTAACGTCATAGATGGAACAGGAGGTCATTACATGAAGAGAAATAACCCAGGCACAGAAAGTCAAATTCCTCATGTACTCACTCATATGTGAAAACTAAAAAATTTGATCACATGGAGATAGAAAATAGAATGATAGATACCAAACGATAGGTATGGTGTTAAGGTAGGAGGGGAAAATGAAGAGAGGTCAGTGAATGGGTACAAACTTACAGTTAGATGAAAGAAATGAGTTCTGTTGTTCGACAGAAGATGGGGTGACTATAGTTAGCAAGAATAGATTGCCTATTTCAAAGTAGCTGGAAAAGAGGACTTGAAACATTCCACAAAACATAGAAATGACTCAAGCTGATGAATGCCCCAAAACCTGATTTGATAAATACATGTTCTACGCATGTAAAAACCACTTACATGTACCCCGTAAATATTAAAATACTATGCATCAATAAAAGGAAAAAATCCTCAACCTTTATACACTCTTTTAAAACAAGATAAGCCAGACCCTCTGGAATGAACAGAAGAAAATCAGTTAACATTGGAAGACATTAAAAACAGTCTTATAGATGCCCCAGCATTAGGGCATCCAAATTTTAATATTTCATTTTCATTGTCTGTTCATCAAAATCAGGGCAATGCCCTAGGTGTTCTGACTTACAAATGTGGAAATCAAAACAGACCTGTAGGATACTATAGTCAACAACAGGACACTGTGACTAAAGGATTGTCATGTTACATGAAACCAATATCTGCCACTGCCCTTTCAGTAAGAGCAACTGAAGAAATAGTGATGGGATCTCCCCTCACTGTCTTCATTCCATGTTCTGTGGAAGTGCTTCTAAGTTAGCACCACACTCAACACTACTCAGTAGAGTGGCTTCTTAGCAAGTTCTTCTTTATGTATTTATTTCACTGGACAAATAACCCCGTCAGTATGCAAAGTCTGGTTCATTCTCCAACATTTCCATTGTGCCAATCACTCTGAGTCATCTGCATTAGTGAAACACACAAACACAATAGTCGATACTCAATTGGCAAAACTAACTGAGACTTTTAAAATTCTTTTGCCAAAACTTCTTCCATTGGTTTTGCTTAACCTAAGATTGACCCCTTTGGGTAAACACCCACTATTTCCATTTGAAATTGTAACAGGCAGACTTTTGAAATTGTCTCCAGGAAATTGTGAGTCTGATATTAAAAGGGGATATGTTGTGTTATTGTATTGGCCTTAGTACATAGCTTACTAAAAAATATAATTTAGTAAGACTCTTTTCACAGTGAGTTCCTGGGAGACAAAGTACTCAAGCACCTTGGACTTTAACCAGGAGACATTGTCTATTGGAAGTGACATCTTTTAAAGGACTCCCTCCTACCAGGTGAGAGATACCGTATCAGGTGCTCCTAACAAAACTTTGTGCCACTTACCTAAAAGGAATCAATTCCTGGATACTTATAATCCATTTAATTAACGCTGCTTTGCCAATTTGGACTTCATCTCAAACAAATGATCTAAAATTGAAATTCTACAGAACCAGCAAGGGTGAGAAAAAGATGACGTCTGGAAGCTGTCTACACAGCTTTCCCAAGACACTGGACCAGACCTATATCTAAAATAAAATTTAATATTAATGATTGTTAATAGATGGAGAAGGTCTTCCTTTGTAAGTTTGTACTAAATTTCTTTCTTTTTATCCCTAGTTTTTGATTTTTCTTTTTAGAGATAGAGTCTTGCTTTGTTACACAGGCTAGAGTGCAATGGCATGATCATAGCTCATAGTAGCCTCAAACTTCTGGGCTCAAGCAATTCTCCTCCCTCAGCCTCCTGAGGATCTGGGCCTACAGGTATGTGCCACTATGTCTGGCAAATTTTTCTTAGTTTTTTGAGATATGCTGGTCTTGAACTCCTCACCTGAGGCAACACTTCCACCTCGGCCTCCCAAAATGCTGGGATTATAAGCACGAGCCATGGAGCCTGGTTCATATCTAGTTTTTGTATTTTGTTGTTATTATCACAAGTTGTTGCCCATAAAGCAAACTTTTTTTTGCAGTGGGCTCAGAATTATGCTGATAAATTGTAGAAAAACACTTGTTGGATATGTGGTCTCATGCCCCTTTCCTGTGGTTCTGGCCTACAATGGTGGGTGTCTCCTTTCCAAGGCCAAATTTGAATAGAATATCAGGAATATATCCATGTTTCTTAATAACAGTCATTGAGGCTTAACACTAGTATGACTAAGAAAGTTGTGTAGACAGCTTCCAGATGTCATCTTTTTCTCACCCTTGTTGGTTCTGTAGCATTTTGATTTTAAATCATTCCTTTGAGATGAAGTCCAAATTGGCAAAGCAGCTTTAATTAAATGGATTATAAGTATCCAGTGTCACTGGCCTATTAACAATCTTTTACAAAGCAAAGGACATGAGAAGAGTTTTTCAGTAGATAAAACCAAATTGTTAACTTTAATGCTGGTGCTGCCCCAGCTGAGAGATAAGACAACCCAATTTCAGAATAGTGTAACACAAATTTGGGACAGTTTTATCCGGCTCACCTCCTCCCTTTTGGTCAGCTCTGCCATCATGGCTCTTTATGCTGGAACAAAAGAATCACTCCAAAGATACAAGGCCCAATAGCACTAAAGATATGGCATGGATACCCAAAGACGAGTGTGTCACACTACTATACTACAAAGTACCGATCGGTATGCCACTGAATGGGCGCAGTGACCAGGTACTTATTGATTAGCTCTGAAAGGAATGTCGTGGCTATGCGGCACCAGTTCATGGCCGTGGCTACCCCTGGGATGGTAAGGACAGTGTTCTTTGGGTTATATCTGGGCACAAGGTCAAATAGTTCGTACCCTTTCAAAGTCTGTAAATCCTATTAATTTACAGTCACACTGTATGTTTTCCTCTATTCCACTGCTATGATCATTCAGCTTCCATCTTTCTGCCACAGCTGGGCACTGAGGATGTCATTTGGGATGTAGAGACCCTAACCTATTACACAAAAAAAAGCCTTCGATGATAGACACATGGGTAGCTTGCTATTAAACAACGAAGACGTTCTTATGAGAAAGGCTGTATACAGAACTGTGTACTTTAGACATACTCGCTCAGCCCGTGGGGGGACCAGCGCTATCATAAAAACTAAGTGTTTTGTCTATATCCCAAATGAACCAGGTGATATCACTAAATTAATGACTCACATGAAAACACAAATAACTGACCTTTCACATTCAACACCCTCTCTAAACAATTGAACAAAACAGCTGGTTTGGATCCTGGGGACCTTGGTGGCAGAAGCTGTTAGTTATTTGAGGGATTATTGTCCTGTTTTGTCCTTACTGCTGCTGGAGTGGAGTCAATGCATAACTGAAAAAACCGTAATAATGGTCACTCAAAGAATTGCATTAATTGAAGATGCAGATGATGTAGCCCGACCCAAGTCACAAAGTCACTTCCTGCGTTTTGCATTAAATTTGGCCTATACCCCAGCATTTTATAGCCTGACAAGTTCCCCTCAACATGGGACATGACAATCTAGGAATGAGTCATCCCAGCAGTGCAGGAAGCTCCTGAATGAAAAGGAATCCAAACCATTTGTGTT